>JAPYYQ010000291.1:0-107554 GCA_030522585.1 Anagyrus pseudococci
TGTTCCTCAGTGTGCACTCATTCCTCGTATATATAGATATACTTGCCGTGCTATTTTCTGTTCCTCCAAGCTGTTCCTTTATTCGTGTAATAGGCCTAAAGCGCAATTTTTGTCCGTACGCGCGCTTATAAATCAGCCCCGCGCGGAGAGTAGCCTTTGCTCCATCCCTCGACTATCCTCCTATAACAAATCACCGGCGTTCATAAGTCCTCTCCCCCCTCCCCTCCAGAGCTCCGATGGAGTGCTGGCTTCTCCTCTTTCCCTTTACAACGACTGAGGTATACCGACAATAAGGCCGATCTCTCATCGGGGGCAAAACGATCGTAAGACAAGTAGCTAAGGTCCACCGCTTGAGGTTATATCGCACTACGGCCAGCGCACTCGCTCTCTCTTTCCTCTTCTCGGCACACGGGCCTGTATATAGCCGGTGCGCGCGGGAGATAGCATCTTTTGACATTAGATGCAAGTGGCGGCTGCTGCTGTGGGGCTGAGGGCAGAGGCGGCGGCTTCTTCTTGTGTATATGCGGCCGTTCTGGCTTAAAACCGCGATCTCTCGGCGATCTCTTGTTCTCTCCTTTCGGCCTGGGCTTTTTTTATCCCCCCCCAATCCTCTCTCGGCTGCTTTTTCGCTTGGCTCGTCTGTTTTACCAGTTTCTCTGCGCTGCCGGCGCCGAAAAGCTTGTCTTTGACGTCTTCTATGCACGTGTTTTGCACATCGCGCTTGTAGACAGCCCGACACTTTTGTCAAAGTCCATCCGCAACGTTCGCACTCGTATACACGTCGACGAAGCGGGCGCAGTAGACGCTTCCGACAAGGTTAACGAGAACCGCAAGGTTAATAAGCTAAAGCTAAGACAGAGTCATATGCATACAGTTGGCGCTGAAAAAAAAGCTATCTCGGCAAACAAACGCAGAGAGAGAGAGAGAGAGAGAGAGAGAGAGGGACTTTGAAACAAACGCCTGTAACCGTTGCCAGAGACGCGCAGACGACGAGTATAACACACAAACTCCGGCGCATCCTGACTGGCAACAACAAAAAAATTAATTAATACAGCAGATCGCGAGTAGTGCGAGCGCGGCCCGCTTTGTCTGACGCGAGCAAGAGCAACGGTACATCGGAAAAGAGAGGCAGCTACCGGTCTTTCTCTTAGTCTCCCTCCCTCTCTCGTCATAAGAGCAGAGAACTCAAGACATTCCGGGCAAGAAAGGAGCGCCGAAGGGTCGAGACAAAAAGATTATGCGCGGGAGGCCCCGTTAATACGCGCACGCGCATTAACTAGATTGCCGGATAGGGCTTCTTCGGGGTCGTGTACGCCGCGACGGGGGGGAGTAGGCTCTCGCGTCGTCTTTGCGCAATTAATCAGGGACAATCAAATGCGCGCTTACAACGCGCTGGGAGCTCAGGCAAGCACCGACTCCCAACGTAACAGCTGTTGCTGCGGCACTGAGAGAGCTTTACTCCGTCTCTACCGTTCTCTAGCTGACGTACCCGTCCTGTATCGTCTTTTTAGGATTTTATTTTTTACTTAATCTCAATCGACGAGTCTAAACTGTTTTTCAATACAATTTTGAGTAAGAAAAGTGACTTCGGCTATACTTCACGATCGCCGTCATTTTCATAATACCGCGTCGACGCCGGCCGGCAGTACAATTGAATTAACCGCACCTCGTCCAGAGCGTTGCGTCAGCTTTGAAGAAGCGTCACAACCGCGCGCGCGCGCTCCTCCCATAAGCTCTCGGCTGAACAAAGCTCGAGAGAGCGCTGTCGCCACTTGATCAGTGACGAATCACGCCTGTTAATTTCACCATGAGCTGCGATCAATTAGCGGCCATTCAAGGATGAGCTTACGTCATCGCGTCTCTATGTATATGTGTGCGTTGATGCTGGGCACGAGCGCCTAGTGTTTTTACCGTTCGTTTCTTCGATTCGCCAAATGTTTCGCATTCCAGCGGATTTTAAAGTCGTTGGCGATCGGATTTGGAGAAGTTATGGCAAGTGTAACTAAAAGGACACGATTATATCGCTGTACCTCTTTACAAGATTCTCTCAAGCGACGCGTAACTAAACGATGATTTCGATAACTCAGCCCCGGGAACATAACTCCGTATATTTTGGACAACTGTAGCGAAGTAATCGATCGAGAGAGCTCAATTTAATTACAGCGATCCTCTCGCTGGCCATTCGGAAAGCCCGAAAGACAAGAAGAAAAGAAAAGAACCAACGAGAATTATAATGGAGTCATTTAAAATTTAATCGCTCGGGCACGGCCCGTGGACTCTCTTGCTCCTCGCTTACAATTACGTCGATAAATTCACGGCAAAACGTCGGCATATCGATACTATATAAGGAGCGTGCGAAAGCAGCTGGGAATAAAAGGGACCGCGCGCGCTTTTAATTGAAACGTCAGACGCAGGCGCTCTGCCTCTGCGGAATACATCCTCGCTTCTTAACATCCCCCCCTTCTCTCACCCCTCCCCCCGCTGCATACTGTCTTTCGATATTCGTAAAATCCGCAAAGCCAATCAATCTTTCCGCTCGGCGTGTAATAACCGACAAAAAGAAACCGTCGATTTTTCATCGATCTCCCGATGATATTCCGATATAAATTAAGACGGACCGTTTGAGCGACAGGAGTTTCACGGTGACAGGGCCGCCACCTCAATCATCGACGACGAGAGCACCTCATGCGCGTACTCGTAGCGAGAAACGCATTTCAATAAAGCCGCTCGATCATCGGTCTTAAGAGAGCCGCGGAGAAGAAGTGGTGGCACTGCCTAGCGTAAAAACGAGAGAAAAAAAAACGTTGACAAATAGCAAAGGATAGTCGCGCGTCATGGCTAACGGAACAATCGGCTAATTTTTCGTTCTCCAGCAGCAACAGGCGTTACACGCGTCCCATAGCAACAGCGTGAGGAAGCTGCTTTTCGTGTAATCTTTAAATTCTTCGTCGCGCGCGCGTGAATAATCGAAGCTCGCCTGAGATAGGTGCGTCTAATTCTGAGGTGCCCCCCCCCCCCCCCCCCCCCCCCCCCCCCCAACCCCCCCCCCCCCCCCCGCAACCAGCCGCACAACCGAAAGCACGAGCCCCCGCCTCGTCCCATGGAATTGGACTGCCTCTAATAACAAGGAAATTTCAAGTTTCATGAAAAATACATCGGCTCGCGCTCTAAAAACACAATTTGGGAACTCTGGTTGAAGCTATACTGCGTGTTTATTTAGCGGTGCGCGCGGGGACAAATATTTTTGTCGACGGCAAATAGAGAGGACTCTTGCGCATTGAGAACTTGGAGATGACGGAGAGAAGAGTGTCGGGCTCTCGAAAATGCAAATTCCCCCAAGTAGCCCTGGCAAATAAAGAGTCGGGAGAAATTCGCACGAGCGACATTTGGCTTGACGTCGTTTAATAAATCGGCATAGTCGGAGGAGGAAAACGGCGCGGGCGAATTGGAGCTATTCGCCGTAGCGGTGATTAACGCTCGTCGGCTACACAATGCTCGCCTAATCGGCCGATTAATTTTCGTCCCGGGACTCATTAGCCGCTTTGGGCTTCGCGAGAGTTTTCAGCTAAGATTTTTATAGGTCGCGTGTGTATGTGCCACCGAGGAACGGAGTTGCTAAGAATGTTGCGCACTGGGCTTTTGCGCGGCGACAGACATCGGTATGGTTGGCTCCCATAAATTCCCTACTCGAATTTTCAAGGATTATTTATCGTCGTAAGCGGACGCGCCGACAGACGGTAAGCTTCTTGGGTAGTTTTCGCTAAACGCCGGAGAAATTTGTAGTTTTCCTCCGGGGCCGCGTGGAAATATTTATGCCGCGTAACATTAGCCCCGACGTCGCGGTTATTCAAAGATGTTTTTAATTTACGTTTGCGAATAAAAATTTTATACGAAACGAAACAAAGAAAAAAAGCAACGATTTAAAGGGAGTTATAATAAAAAGTGGTAGAACGAATGGAACGTCGTCATATATCGCATGTCATGCAAACATTTTTCTCTCCGCTCGGCGCGAGACGTATTCAACGACATTAAACTCCCCTCGAGCTCTGAAAATTTTCATTGCCCAACATAATTGATCGCTCGCGTATTAACGCGACGTTAAAGAGGCACTCCTAATGAGCGTCATTTTGAAGTTTGGACGTGTGCGAAATTTACTCTCTCCGTCTGCGGGCTCTAGCCCAATTTTCCCTCTCGTCTATACAGCCTCTCGGCGTCTCGATTTTTCTCCGGGGCACGAGATAGCAGCTGTCAGTGGTTTTAGAGACCCAGATGAGTTATGCCTCTGCCCGACGCTTATTAGGCAATTACACGTTATTAGACCTGCACGTTGTTTAACAGGCGCGCAATGTGTGTCGGCGCTGAGCCGAGCGCGCCGCATCCAAGAGGCGCGAGAGAAGAAGGAGGTGGAAGGATATCGATTTTCGAAAATACTTAGCCGAAATCCGAGCCCTCGCGCTATCTGCAAACGGGCCGCCCGATCTCTCTTTCTCTCTCTCAACGTGTAACGTCTCTCGCGGAGAGTTAAACTTTCGTCGCGGCGACGACTGTCCCGTGTAGCAGGTCCTTAAAAGGTGCCGCGTCCAGCTCTCCCGGGAGTGAGAAAGGATCGCGACGCGAACAGCTGAGCCCGGATAGTCGCCGAGGATACAAGCTCGAAACCGAGGACCGCGCTCGGTTTTTCACACCGCGGCTTTCCTTTCCCTCCCCCTTTTCTCAGCCTACCGCTGCGAGTTTCGATTTTCGCTTGCGTCACACAAGCTTGCATACGTTCAATACACGGACTTACGCCTACATAGGCGGTAAGCCGCGGTAAAAAAGAATCGTCGAGATTTCGAGGCAAAAATTCGCCCTACTTTTAGCTTAATATATCCCCCTCCTCCTTCAGGACGATTTTCCATGCGCTCAACACAGCACGGCGAGCCAATCGATTCTCTTTCTCTCTCTCTCTCTATCTCTCTCTCTCTCTCGGCGTTACCGTTAAACCGTACATAACGACGGCGCGCGGCGAACGCACAATTTTCACGCGTAAAAAAAGAGAGCGAGAGCAAGGTGTGGGCTCGGCGCGTTCGAAAGTCGCCGTCTCACTTTCCGGACGCAGCTCGCGCGCGCGAGTTGTGCGCTCGGGAGCAGCAAAAATGGCGCATAATTAACCCATAAAACAGCGCTTCCCGCGGTAATATCGGCGAGTCAGATCGAGGCCCTGGAGCAGCCTCAACGGCCGAGCCGAGGTGTTCTCGAGGCGCCGTAAAGTGGCGATATCTCGCGCCTCATAATGCCCCTCGCCCGAGCGAGTCAGAGGCAGAGATGGGCCAGGGAGGAAGGAAGGGAGGAGGAGGGGCCGCGTGAGTCCGCGGAATATCGGCGTGGGATGGACGAAGCTTGGCTGCATTATCGGCGAGGCATCGCGCGCGCGCCCCGGGCCTCTCTCCCTCTCTCTCTCTCGAGTTACGGCCTGATTTTTGAAAGGCCCGCCGCCGCCGCCAACGCCGATGCTGCTGCTGTTCCTACAACCGCGCCAGAGAGCCCTATCCCATCCTCTCGTCTCGAGATTTACTTTATTAGTTTAGATACGGACGGTGATATACGACGGGGGATGCGGATGTTTCTTTCGCTTACTACTACTACAACTACTCCTACTACACTGAGCTTGCTTGTATGACTGGCGTAATTTATTTTTAAATATCGATCCGTGCACGTTGTATAAGCGGAAAATTCAAGCCGAACTACATTTTTTTTTTGTTTATTTGGGAAGCCTGGTGTTTATCTATTTAATTTTTTTTTGTTTCGTATTGTCTTTTTTTGTACAAGAGATCGTGTAAAAAAGCCGGCATTTTGCTTACGGAAAACGAAAGTTTTATCGATACTTCTTTCGCGAGTAAAATTACCCTAGGAAAATGAAATTACAGGTCTATGTATAACGAAAAGCTTAGGAGTCCCAGGCAAACCCATACGTTGTCTACTTTAATACGTTCATTATCTCTAACGATTCTCAATGCCGAAGGCATACACACACGCGCGCGCGGACGCACTGTGGCGGACGCGAAATCACCGTCATTCAGCTCGCGAATCGCCTCGTATCATTCAAATTCAAGCGCACACGCTCGCGCCCGAGAGATAATCAACGCAAGCACGCGCAGGCGCCTCGACGAAACGCTCTCTCTTTCTCGAACAATAATATTCTCTCTCTCGTATTGTTCGTTGGGGTTAGGGAAGAAAAAAAGAGCCAGCGAGACCGGAAGTCTCATGGGCGCAGCGCAAAAAACGCCCCCTCGTCCGAGGATGAACAAACATAGACACCCAGGCCAAGTGCTGGGTACACAGACACACAAGCGGGTTTGTGGGGGGCCTTTTCTTCGTTAAGGCCCCGCGCGCTTATTCGAAATTCGCCAAAGTCTCTCGACGCCAAGTGCGTTAATCAATCAATTGTTTCCCCGACAATGGCTTCGAAGATTATGCAAGCCGCGAATTTATAACCTCGCGGAGAGCCGCGAGGAAATATAAATTAAGGTACATTACCGCGGAGTTTTTGGGCGATGCGAAAAATGTCGGGGTCGATTTAACCGACTGCGTCATTATACGCCTAAAAAGCACAAGTACACAAAACTCTCTCTCTCTCTCTTTAGAGAAATCGGATTTGCGCGTCGTCACGGCGAGGGCGTGGGCAGGAGTGTACACACAAAGAGCAACAGACAAGCGAGTGCTCGCCGGGGCTTGGCTGGCATTACACGTCAATCCGCGAGTATAAGAGTTGAGTTGTCGAGAGGGTGTGTGTGTATATAGGGAAAGAGCGGAGGCAGAGAGGCGCACTACTCACCTGTGGAGACGCAGATCGAGGGGGGCAGCGGCTGCGTCGGCGGCGTCGTCCGTGTGTTCGTCGTCGTGGGCGTCGCCGTGGAGGAGGGCGAGGGCGGCTTACGGGCTGCCGACGCCGCGGCCACGGCTATGAGGGCCGCGGGACTGTAGCGCGGCACCTGCAGCACCACCGGCGTCTTCACCGACAGGTCCACCGGCTCCAGCTGTACCGGCGGCCCTGCCGCCTGTAATCAAACGAACGCAACGTTTATTTCCATTTTCCATGCTTATTTTTTTATTTCTTCGTAAAAATCAATTTTGTTTGTTTGTCGATCGTTCGACGATCGCTTATTTTGGCACGACCAATTGAAAACGTACATTCGGACGAATGGGCGCGATAAGAAAAGATGAGCGAGGAGGATAAACGTAAAGCGAGTGTACATAAAGAAAACGAGCAAATGAAAAAATCTAACGGCTGCAAAGGTATAGAGGGGAGGGCCTTGCGGTGCCACGGGTCTATAAAGCGACGTCGACGGCGTGACGCTCGGCTAATAGCTTGCGGTCGATAAAGCTAACAGCCGGCGGGCGTTCACGGCGAATTTTCCTTTTATGCAAACTATATCGCGAGAGGGAGGAGGGAGAGAGAGAGGGAGCAGCAGTGAGCCCAGACCGACGGGGAATTACGTACAATCGAGAGAGTCCGTGCTGCTCTCCATGGTCACGGTTCGTTTCCGTAATGGAGCCTCGCTCACTTGGCCAAGTCCCAGCGAGCCAGGAGGAATTTGTTTTACGATATTGCCCCGTTCTCTTATTCTTTCTCACTTTCTCCGTCTTTTAACCGACGATTTTAAGGGCATTCGGTTAACGGATTATTGATTGCCGATCTTATTGGCCGATGGAAACAGCAAAGGGGTAACATTTACTATTTGCCGTGGAATATGTATAAACATGTGTTTGATCGAGATGTTGATCTGATCACGTTTCACGTGCAATTGGCACTTCTTTTTTCTTTACATTATCTTTACCAAGACTTTGTGCAGGACTAGGGAGTTTTAGAAAAAACTAATTGTACGAACAACTAAATTCGCAAAAAAAGAAGGAGATAGAACCGATGAAGAAGCAATAAAAACCTATAATCGAATCAAACACGAGCGGGCGACAATGTGGCCCAGCAAAACACGTAACTCTAGCCTCTATATCCTCCGAGCGAGAACCGGGAGATTCTGCACTTTTCTCACACGTGTGTGCCCGTTTGGCAAAGCGCACAGATAGATAAGCCGCGAGAGTATGAGAGAGAGAGGGGGGGTGGGGAGCTCCTTCTCTTACAGGCCGCGTGTAACAAACGGCCCACGCTCGGGCGCGTAACAGCGTGGCTTGAATTAGGATCGGCCGATGCGCGCACCGTTAGGCCGTACGCGTGCGTTTTCGATTCTCCCCGCTCATCGTCCGTGTGCCTACGTTTCTCGCATTTATATGTACAGATCTATAGGGAGAGAGAGAGAGACTCATTTTCCGGTGGTTCGAGAGGGAGCACAAGCCAGAGGGGGACTACCGGAGGTACAGCCAGCGGCAGTAGCGGGAGAGAGTAAGTGGGCGCGCGTGCGATTCGAACGAGCGATTGTTCCGCGTTAGGTGCAGCCAAAGGATGCAGAGGGTGAGGAGGAGGGAAGGAGAAGTGGGGACGTCGTCGTTGTCGTTAACGCAAAACGAATTGCCCGAGAGGTAGCCGAGGTCGCGGCTCGGCGAATCTGCTACCTGTCATAACGCAGCCGCGCGCACATTTATTTTCATTTATTGAAACGGTTCGCCTCGTGTTCTCTCCGGACCCTGCGCCTCTCCTCTGCTCTCTTCCCTATACCCTGCACTACCTATCTGGCCAATGCCGCTGCTGCTGTTACTCGAGGTTTCTTGAATACTTATGAGGATATTGCATTCGGAATTTTTATTGGCATTCTATTATTGCTTTTTATTCCGAGAAGTACCTACGTGAATGTTGTTCAACTTTTTTGCCTTTTTTTTGCTTTTCGTTTTCATTTTGTTTAACAATCGGACGAGCAAGATGTACGAGTCGTTTCGTCACGTACAATGGATTACACGCGAATGTACGCTGGTTAAAAGACTTTGTCGCAGATGAGCGGAAAAATCGTTATAAATCCGGGCGATTGGTAATTCCGAATGTCCCAGCGACCTCGAAAGTCCAATCTCGTCTCTTTCATATAGCGCACGAGTCTTTGAGAGGGCGGAAGTCACGTCGGCCGACACACGAGTCGCCGAGAGGACATCGAAAAAATGACGCTCTCGGCGACGGGATTCTTAAAAAAAAATCAACGACGAAAAGGTGAAATGAGCCTCAGACGTCACACGCTGCAGTATGCCTATCGTTGATTTTTCCAGCTGATCGAGAGGTAAGGTGGCATTGTGCGCTCTCTCTCTCTCGAAATCTTGGAAATCTTGGAAATCTCGCCTACCAGCCCCAGGGCTGAATTTATTATTCACCGGGGGGATAATGAGCGAATCGGGAAAAGCTCGTTTACCTTTTGCGCGCGCGCGCTCTTTCCCTCCCAGCCGCGCTAATTCGCGAAATTGCAGGCGTTTTACTTTGCAAAAGAGTTGCGACAAAAAAAATTATCCTCCCGTCGTTATTCACGTGTATATATACCTGAGCATATCTAGCTTTTACCAATAGAGTCCGAAACGTAATTACAAAATTAGTTGCGACGGCTGGCTATAAGAAACACGCGGTAGAGAGAGCATTGCATAATATTGTGCGCGACGAAACAAAAAAAAACTAAGAAATACTTATGGGTTAATGATTTATGATACGACAGGTGAATTTCAATGGTCACCGCTGGCGCGCGAATGAAAAGTATAATTTTGCGCAATGATGAAATATTGAAAATGTCGCGGAGGTTGGGGATTTTTTTAAAAATGCGAATGGTCGAATGTGTTTCGGGCAACAACAACAACAACAACAACAAAAAATGGTAGAGATTGACTTTTGAGGCTGCGCGCGAAGAAAAGGCTTTTGGCTACAAGACCCGAGTCAAGTACTTCCAGGCGCAGGCAACAATTCACAAATTGCTCTATCCTAGGCTTTCAAGTAAAGTAAATCGTGTCAACATCAAAGAGGCCCTCGGGCGATTCTTTGCCGCGGAAAAGCTGATGAAAGAGACTGCCGCGCGGCGTGACAGGGTGTGCGACTTCTATAAATACGTAAGCCGCGAAGGAAAGAAGGGGAGAACTGGAAGTGGCGGGGGGGGAGGGGAAGAGAAAGAAGGATAGCATAAATAATGCGTAATTGATCTATCCCCGTAATAACTCAAGCTGTTATGTCTGGGCCTCGATCGATTACTTTCATCGCTTTACGCGAAAGCTTTGTGTACGCTGGTGTCTGTTGCAATTCGAGCGTAATTAAATGTTATTATCCGCACAGGCCGGTACAAGAGAAAATAATTAAGAAAATTTACAGCTTGATTAATTAATTAAAATATTTCGCGATGATTATTGTAATCATTATTAAGACACGGCCTCGCGGCTGATCGGACGGGGAAATCGTATTAGCTTCCGGAAAATACGTATAGACGTGGGGAGAGAGAGAGAGAGGGAAGGTGAATGTTATCGTGTGTATAAACAGAATTGGAAAATGGAAAATGAAAAACACCACAGGAGTGCAAGAAAAAAGAGGGAGTGTCTAGAATGGCATGCGCTTTCCCAAGCCAGCAGCTTTAATACTTTCCGTGTCACGATTATTACCGCAAAAAATGAATAGAAATTTTTTTTCCTTTTCGACTACGAAGTATATGCAGCTCTCTCCGTCTCTCTCTTTCGTGAAGTAAGTAGCGGGCTTTATACTTCAAGCCAAAGAAAAAGAGATCACTTATCTCTCTCTCTCTCTCGTGGCTTTTACTTCATCACACATTAGCTGCATTTCGTAACAAAATTTAAAGTTCTTTTTTCTTTTTGCGCTCGTCGGACAACGTAATCGTGTGACCATGATTGATTCTCAGAGATAAAATGTTAAAACACGCTCCGCCGAACTAAGCCGTTTAATTACCGAATAACTATTAGATTACTTAAAAGCCGGACTAAAAAATTTCTTTCTTGCCTTATCTTTTATTTATTTTTTTTGCACAAATTAAAGTAATAAAAACTCGGGGCTTTTTTACTCGCGGTTTCAAACTCGATATACTTTCTTTGAAACAAATAATTGCTTGTTCGCGTATCTTACACCATCAGGCCCGGGCAAATGAGTGCTTTCTTCATTTTTTACCATTCTTTATCACCAATTAGCACTGGACTTTCGTACGAAGCCGAGCGAAGTGCACGAAATTGTCATCTCCGAAAAAAAAACGAAGCAAGCACGAACTGTAATCCGAAACCACAAAGCGGGCCAACGCCATAACCGTCAAAGCCCCCCCACCCCTGAAAAATGGTTTTTTTCTTCAAAGCGAAGGAGAAAAAACTTCACCGAGGCACGGGACAACAAAAGACGCCAAGTTTTATCGTTCACGAAACAAAAGCTGCCGCGCAAGAAGAAGAGGTGGGGTGGGGGAGAAGTACAAGCTGCCGCAGATGAAGAGGCAGCTCTCTGCGTCTATGCAACGGTACAGGACGTGTGCGAGGCGGGCTCCGGAAAGCCAAAAAGCCCACCAGGAATTACGAGCTTCTTTCAAGGCATGGCCCTTTATCCGGCCCTCTCACTTTCTCCGCTTCCTATACACCTCCGGCTCCGCCTTAGCGGCGCGCCTCGCGCATTTTAACGAGTCCCAAGAGACGTCCGGCGGCCTCGATATAACGACGGCGCGTTCGATTGGCGTCATAAAAATCGAGCAAGCCGCTGCCCGGCAGCCGGCAATTGAGCCGTCGACTCCACGCCCGAGGTGATTTTTTTTCTTAGCCCTCCCCCCGCCCCCTGTGCTTTGTGCTCTCGCGGACCCGCGACAGCTCACTGCTGTACTGTCAGGGGGCGCGGAACGGCACTTTTAAAAGACGCACGCGCGCCGTTTCGGACGGATACCCCGGCCAGGTATTTTAATTAGGGCCCGCGAAGAGAGCAGGAATCCAAGCGAGAAGAGAGGGGGAACAAGTGCACGCCGAGATACTGCACGTGTGTATATTCGGTGGAATTTGTGCTTGTCAACTTTCCGATCTCTGGCTGTAAAGCTGTATTTTCTGGCATCTCCCTTTTTCTCTCTCTCTCTGTCTCTCTCAGTGAATGTTTTCATGCGGACTTGTAGGTAAGGGTATTTAATAAGTTAATAATTACGTGTTAATTGTAAGACGATGATTACGTGCTCGATTTACAGCTGGCGCAGTATTTCTCGGTTGGGTTTTCCTTTTTTTTTCTTTCTTTGCCGATAACAAATTTTATACATATCGAGGGCGAGGGGAAAAGTGGGATTTATGCATCGTATTAAGCTGTAAAACGAAAAAGATGCGCGCGCACTTTCGAACGGCCCGATGCGAATGGGATGATTCTTTATTTATGATCGCTATTTTTTTAATCCTCCGCCCCGTAAGCGTATGCTCACTTGGTTATTCGAGATATCGAGCTAAATACGTCGTAAATATGAAAAAATTAAAGTATAAATGGAGTTATTAAGCTTGGAAATCTTGATGCGAAAATCGGACAGGTGAAACGGCGCGCGAGCAATTTAAGAATGCAACTCGAATGCGCGCTCGGAGGCTATATCAAGCCGCGCGCGAAAGAAGGTGGAGCAAACGTGCCGATGTATTTTATAGCTCAGACGTGATTAATAAACAAAATCAAATGAGGTATCGAAGCACATAATAATATTGTGTCACCATTAACGCTTGGGCCCGATACGTTTAAGAGATGCGGCACTTTACACTTTGTTTTCCCTTTAAATGCCGTTATTATTATAACTGGCGTTTTAAAGCGTAACACTACAGCGATCCGGTGAATTACCTTTTATAATATCTCAATACAGCCCGAGCTCTACAGAACAATCCTTTAATTATAATCCCATAAAATGTTGACCCAATTTTCTAAACCGACTTTTTTTCAAGATCGTCTGACCCGTCTCGTCTGTTACTACTGCGGCCACTTAAACACAGCGATAACGCTCTCGGCATCGCAAAGCGACCTGAAAAAAATGCAATGCTCCTACCGTGCACATAATTACACGTGCGACACGTACGCGTATCCCTGTGCCGATAAATCGCGTCTCTCTCTCTCGAGACAGAGAGCCTCCACAACCTCAATCTCGCGTCGCGAGTTAGAAGCGACAAAGAGATCAGGCGTTCTGAAGGCGGCAGTTGCTCGTGAGCGCCTCGAAAAAGCGCCCGAGACAAATTGAGCTCGGAGCCGAGAGGAAATAATGAAAGAAGACCATAGGCGACGGAGCCGCGGCCACAAAGACAGGGAGAAAGACAGATATGCGAGGAGCGACGACGAACGTGAGCGCACGCGCGCACCTCGCTCCTATACAGAGCTCCGATGCGTGCGCCGGCGACTTTCGCGCCCGATTATTAGCGGCGTAACTTATGTCGCGCCATTAGAGTAATTGTCTTTATTGGAATACGAATGGCCGCGAGTGCGCGAGAAAAAGAGGAGGGGACTCGTGTGTGCCTCCTCTCTTGCCCGACGCTCTCTCTCTCTCTCTCTCTCTCTCGTGTGTAAGCGTGACGCTGGAATTAACGAGGCCTTCTCGCCGCGCGCGCGCGCGCGATCATTAACTCTATACTCCTGCACTTGGGCTATTCGTCCTGGAAAAATGCACGCGCCGGCGCGCATGTGTACGCGTGCGTCGTCGTCGTGACGTCCCTTCTCCTTCGGCCGCGCGCTCACGCTCGTAATTCAACCGATCGGACCTGCCTTCTTCCTCCTTCTCCTCCGCCCGCTCGGCTGGCCTAAGAACGAGAAGGTGTTAACGAAAATTACCGCTGCACGTTTGATCGTCGCCTCCTCCCCCATGCCGATTTCTTATACACCTCGGCTTGGCTGATTTTCTTTTTTGTGCGCGCACACCGCAAAAACAGTTAGATGACGACAATAGCAGCCGTGTCTCATTAAGTCGCAAATGAAATCGGATCGTCCGCGACAGCTCGATAAACCAGTCTCACCAGTCTCTCGAAACCGCAGGCTGTGCCCGATTTATCAATCACATCGGCTTTCGATAATTCCTTAAATAAATCCAGCAACGAGAATCATTGCCATCGACATCCTGTTCTCATCATAAGCACGGCTTCAAACTCGAGAACTATATACGGAAAACCACCGGAATTTAAAGGTCGATACCAGGTCTAAGGTGGGGGTAGAAATAAGTCAGGAGGCCCCAGCAGAAAGACCGTCGTCAATAAATCAAAGTCTTCGGCCGAGGAGGAGCGTTCATTAAAATATTCGCGTCGTCAACGTCAGGCCATTATGCGCCATTGCGCTCTCTCGGTGCGCACAGCTTACAGCGCGAGAGGAGCATCTTAGGCGGCGCATACACGCTCGGCACACGAGGGGGCAAGGGAGAGAAAGAGCTAGCAGATGAAAGGAGCGCCTGCAGCGAACGCCCTCGGAGAGAAGTACTAGCGCGGCAAGAAAGAACGAGAGATAGAGAGAGAGGGCGAGCGACAGGAGGACACGCCTCGTGACGTCATGAGCGAGGTGGATGCAGCGGGTGCAATAACCTCGTCCGCGCGCGCACACACGAGCACAACGAGTCTGCTAATGTTTTCGGCTCGTCTTACCGATATCGCTCTCTCTTTCTCGCATCCCCGGCGAGAAATCAAATTTTCCTCCTTTTTATATATTCCTCGCATCGGGGCAGTATCGCCCGACGACAAATGGGGAATAAGCCGGGGGCGATTTGTTTGCCGCGCGGGCAGATCTAAAAATACCCGGCGTCAAAAGCTGGCGAAAGAGAGAAAACGAGAGAGAGAGAGAGAGGAACGGTCGCGGAGAGGGATCTTATATGGCGAAAGGGGAAAAAATCTGGGAGTGTCGCGGAGGCGAAGCCGAGACCTACCGCGAGGTTCTCTCTCGCGATGGTGCAGCGCGCACTTATGGCGCGGGAGGAGCACACAGCCTAGGCGGCAGAGAGCGATTGATCGTCTCTCTCGCTCACTCTCTCTCTCTCTCTCTCGCCACCGACGCCACCCACCCACACTTACTCGAGAGACTCGAGCCATCCAGAAATAGCGAGGTTCGTATGGCTCGTAAACTAATGGCCAACGACTATTCGCCAACTTTTTTTAGCCGCTAAGACAGCGACTCCTTCCTCCTCGACGGCTCGTTAAGATCTCCCCGAGATGTACGCGTATTAGTCAGTCTTCGGTGCTTAGGGGACAAACACGCGAGGATATGCGATCGCCAGAGTTTTCGAGCTTGCTTGGATTATATTATGTGGCGCGTAGTTGGCGCGAACGCGCGCACTTGGAGAAATCTCGAGAGAATTTGATTGTCGCCTGCTCGCTTGAGAATGAATGGTCGAGAGAACGATTTCGCGTCGTATATCGGAGGAGGGCTTATAAAAATCTGCCGACGGTTATGGCGAGCTCGTGCGTTCGTCGTTCGGGGCTTATGGTTTTAAACGACTCGTAATGGATTTTGAAAATTTTCGAACGAGTCTGTAATGGCGTTGTTTGAGTTTTCGAAATTGGAATTTAATTCGAAGAAATTAAAGCGAAAAAGAAGAAATATTTCAAAAGTAAACATACGGTTTTTGAAAATAACAAAATTAGCGTACGCGCAGACGGACAAATCTAATATTCAATTTGAATGGAAAAATGGGAAAACGCATTTACATGATTGCAGAGTAGGATGTTCATTAAATACGAAAATAAAATTCATTGTATCGCTAATGGCACTTTTATTGAATAACCCCCGCCGATGGATGGATCCAATATGATAAATCGGCGCGCGGCAAGCGATACAAAAGGGCTGGATGGAGAGAGAAGGAGAGATAGAGAGGGGGGAAGAAAGAAATAGCAGCCAGCCGCATGAACAATGTAATGACAAGTGGGAGCTAGTTCGTATCGATTACGTCTGCCAGTTGTCGATTTCTCATTAAGTTATTAGGCACCGCTACTTTCTATTTTCCCTTTTGATCATTTTTCCCCATCTCCATTTCCAATAGTCAAAGCTAACTGTACGAGAAATAGAATAAGACAAACAATATTACAGTCTGAAATCAATCAAACGCTCGTAAAATTTTTTCAACTGCTTAAAAGCATTAGTAATTTTTTTTGTCTTCTCAGTCTAATTCCCGTTGTGATCTCTTTGGAATTAATGTATCATCTTTCAATGGTAAACTAAAGTTCTTAATACACATGCAAATACAACAATAAAATATCTGTCTATATCAAGCTTAACCATAGTATAATACCTAAAGACTTGATGCTTAGCGCACTTGTGCCCTTATCAATCCAAATTGCAACATTAATCCGTGCGATGCAAGACACTTGAGGGGTTGCAGCTCCCCGAGACATTACTCGCGGGACGTCGTTGTCCCATTGCCGATAAATCAAGCAAGTACTAGGCAACGCATGCGGGTCCGCGCGTCTCTATTCCTCCAGACCTTCCTCCCCCCTCTATTGCACATATTGAAAATTCAGCGAATAACCCTCGCATAGCGATTCAGCTCTTCCCAAATTACGCGAGCTCTCGGTCTCTCGCAATTGAGTAATGGATTATAACGCGCGTTTATTTCTCTACGTATACAAACTACAGACGAAGAGAAAGATTTACAAGCGAGGCGCAATGTGGGCGACCTCCGCGCCGCAACCTGTGACGGCTATATGGATGCGGTATGTTTAGCAGCGGAAGATTAGCTGGCGCCTGATTAGCCGTCTTGGTATGATCGATCGATCGATCCGGATAAAAGTGCCTTGGCTTATCGAATGCCTTAATTTATTTATCGCAAGTTAAGACTGGTCTCTAACCTCGACAGTTTAAATACAACATCGCGAACAAGGATTCGGACGAATTTCATGGGAGGAGAGTGAAAGGGTCATATATGAGAGAGAAGTTGATGACGTGATATGCCTGCAAGTTAGGGTAGACGTGGAAAGGTGAGCTTTATACGCGATTATTATTCGGGGCGCGCATATCCTCGTTCACGTGTGTGTGTGTGTGTGCCCGCGCACGGGAAGACGTAAGAGGAGCCACACGAGATCGCTCGGTTCGATAAGAGGGTAAAGGGACGAGGGCCTCTTCCGTCTTGGTAAAATTAACCATTAGGCGCGCATGCGAATACACATGAGGGGGGGGGCAGGTCTCTGATCGATGGATGTTTGGACGCTCGTTAGAACTTGATTGAAACCGTCTCTTTCCCGCCTGAAAAAATACCGCGTTCGCTCGCTCTCTGCCGGGTTTTTACGCGGCTTGCATTTTTCGAGCAAAATTGAGTCTTATTATTGGCGAATTAACGCGCGTCCGAGATTGAGACGTCGATGCGCGCGATCCCGTGAAAAATGCGACGCATCAATCTTGCGCAGAGACTTGGGGTAGATCGAGCCATGCCAACGAGCGGAATGAGCTGCTGCTGCTGCTCTCGTGAAAAATTTCGCGGCTGATGTATCGGTGCGCAGCCCGAGATAGCCGGTATTTTTTAAGGTCTATACGGCCGAAGGGACGATTATAAATAATGCCCGGGTCGCTCTTGGAGTTTATGCACCTTGCGCATGTATCGCATCTTTTTCTCTGAATTAAGCGCGTTGAGAAATTACGGGAGTTTGATCGAGAATGATCGAGCTGGGCGTTTAAAAATATTGTGTCAATTGGCGATTTGAATGTCTAATAAACCGGCTTGGTAATTATGCCGAGCAGGTGTAAAATAAACGGTTATTTAAAAAAAAATCGTTCCAATGATAACGACTGAGACGTTTTCACCTCGACTCGTCAAAAAGACATCAAATTCCTACCAACTCTTCAGTCGTAAGTGCGCTAATTGAGCCTATAAAATTTTCACCCAAAATGACTCTGCCATCCGACGCCCTTCACAAACCCGCCGAAAAATAAGTCTCCATCTCGTGCTATCATGTCTCTGCCAACATTATCATAACTGGCCAACCCAAAAATGGCCATCTCTCGAAACGCCTTTATGCTCATCCCCCCCGAGAAAGCAAGGTAAAAGCAAACTGCCGAAGAGCATCGACAGCTGTCGACTTTTGATACTTAAGAAAGACAAGCGGTGGGCATTACCAGCTATCATTTTCTCACGCGGGCTTTTTGCCCCGCCCGCGTACGCTGCATCGCGGCCCTTCCCAGCCGGACGCGCGCGCGGGCATAACGACTCCATTAACACGTGCCGGTCCGATCTAATTACGCTCTTCTCGCCGCGGCCTCGCGCGCGATTTAATCGCACCCTCTTTCTCTCTCTCTCTTTGCCGGAGCCCGGGGCATGCGTGCCACCGTCTATCTTGCTCTCCTCCCTCCTGTGTTTCCCTCGTATCGAGCCGATCCATCGGATTTTTTTCTCTCCCCCCAGGCCTGCCTGCCGATATTTCGCAACCTCGTGTAAATTCCCCTCTTTAATCGGTATTAGCGCGATATCTCGCCCCCCCCCCCCTTTGCGTGTACTTTCTTTTTCGTGGAGCTGCCGCGTCGTCGGCCCTTGGCCCCGCAGGCGAGATCGGCAAGTTTGTTGGGTCCGAGTGCGCTACTGACCGATAGCCTCCGATATGAGAGCGTGAATTACTTTTATCGGGCCGTGGCGAATTTTAATTATGCGCCAGGATGCGCAAAACGACCAGCCGAGCTTAATACGCGATAATTTGTTCCAATCGCGCGGGTATACGGCGTATCTCCGACGATCTTGCAGGCGATTTTCAATTGCTAAAGAGCGAGTCAACACGCCTGGATTTTCCTCGAGAAATTCAATCGGAATTTTAAATGAGTCTCGAACAACGAACGATCCAAGCTGTATTATCGACATTTTATTAGCAAACGCTTCTCTAAATACAACACACCGAGTCGTCATCATCATCATCAGGCCGTAGCCTCTCGAACGAAAAAGGAAGAAAGAAAAAAAGAAGCAGTTGATTCGATTCCACGAGCGATAATTGCAGTAAGAAAATCTGCGAGTACACAACTGCCGTTAGCATAGCTATATGGCTAAAGGCGTGTGCGTAGAGAGCACGAGCGCAAGCTGCCGGCGCTGGCTCAATCGTCTCTTACAAATAACCATTGCGTAGCGGTCGCGGTAGCAGCAGGTACCCGAGAATGAAAGAGAGAGAGAGAGCTTCGATCGAGCAAAAGGAGTACTTCTGGTCGAACAATGTCCCGGGCCCGAGGGCAACATCAGCGAGCGTAACTGCTGCTGGTAACCGCTCGACATTCAAACGTCAGGAGCCGCTCCCGATCGACAAACGTACACCTCTCTTTTGCTTTCGCGCTATTATGCCGCGTCGCGAGCTGCGTTAGCGGATATTCGCGGCTGTACAGCCGCGTAACGAGCAGCCCAACAAACGAGCCTCTCGATATATATGTGTGCAGTCCTCAAAAGCGCGCGTACAACTACGACGCGCCTGTGGTGCACGTCCGAGAGAAAGAAGAAGAGAGAGAGAGAGAGTCCTCGATGTCGTCCCTGTGTCTGGTGACAGGATGGTCCGTAAGGGGAGAGAGCTGTGTGTAAGTCCGCGAGTACACGTGCAAGTGCACGCAATTACATTTGTTCCAGATGCACCTGTCCCGTGAAGAGTTAATCGTTTGATAAGGAAGCCGAGTAGTCTCGTGTACACTGCTTGCGCATATGGTATGAGGGCCATTTTTTTCTCTTTTCTTTGCTAAGGAGAGCGAGGTTAATTGCGTCGGTGGCTGTGGTAATTACCGGTTCGGCCAGATGCAATTGGTAAAAGGTCAGAAAAATTGTTCTACTATACGGGTTAGCCGAGACTAAAGAATCGACCGAAGCCTCAGAAAATGATTGAGTAGAGTGAAAGATCTGAATTTCAATGTTGCATGTAGGGTGAAAGTTGGGGATTGCGCGCCTGATGATACTGTTGCAGTTTGAAATTATTATTTTTTAATCAGAAGAAGGGACTGGAGGCAGCAGACGAAGCCAAATTTCTAATGTAGCTTGAAGAGATGCGAAGCTACAGCTGGGAGCATTAAAGAGATTCGAAGCAATCCCCGCGTGTCCATACAACACGTGGAGGCTCGCGCGCTATATACGTACCGCGGAAGCTCGTCGGCACGACTGTCTGCATCGCGGCCCTCCATCGCGTAATATCATTATCATTCTGGCATGGGCGAAGCTGTTTCTCCGTCTCTCTCCAGCAGACTTAATCAATTATTAGCTCGCGAGCAGAGCGAGGGAAGCGAGCGTGGTAACAGCAACCTGTGCTACTCTCGCCCGAGCTATTTCGCTTCTGTGCGCGCGCGAGAGCCCTGCACGTCTCTCAACTATACATATATACCCTGCGCCGTTCTCTCATAGCTATATCCCAGAGCTAATTGTTTCTTCGCTACATTCCAAACGCACTGACGGACTCGTTTACCACTAGATGGATGCAAAGTCTACCGAGATCGTATCAATGCGTGTATATGCGTGTGTTGGAACGAACGTTTGAATTTTTAGCGAGGTTGTTGAGAAAGACTAAAAATGCGAGAGCTCGATACCGCGAGTGTCGGTAAAAACGACCATTCATAAGCCGGATAAATTCGTTTCAAAATATTTAAATTGAGAAATCGGTATAATAACGATGTTAATGGTACACAGAGGCCGGCGCACTGAGATAATAAATTTAATAATTCAATAACGGTGCGCGATTCATTAAAGTTCTATAATTACGAACGTCATCGGTATGATTAAAGGAAAAAGGGTAAAGAAAAGAAAAATGAAAAAAAAAAGTTACAATAAAATTCGCCGGCAATGCACGTACGTTTCCAACGTAATTACATCTAATATCCTATAATTTTCCGCGCGAATGTACACAAAATGAGAAAAAATAGTGGAAAAAGAAAAATGTTAAACAAATTTCTGTATCTCACTTTCTGTACGTAATCACGTTTTCACTAATTACACGTCAACACAATTTGCGATGTTAAAACTCTTTCGACAGTCCAGTCAAGGATGATGTTAATATTTTCCTCTTCTTTTTTTATTCATTCCTACAAAAATCTGAAGATCAGGAAAGAAACGCCAGTGATTACATTGAAACCGTATACGTTACTCGTACGTTACGAAAATAAAGAGATTAGAATATATAATTAAAGAAACGAATTTTTTGGTTGGGGCATTAATTTAAAAATGTACAAAATAATACGACTCACGCTATACAAATACGCAGTCTCGAAGTTGTAAAACTTTTTGTAGCTTACCTGCAACAAAAATAAAAACGGTATTACGAAATGCACAATGGTATGAATGTAAAAATAAAATTTTAAACAGTAAAGGAGGCTTATAAATCATAATATCTTATTATACCATTCATTATGCAGTCAATGTTGAAATGATGTTTAATGATCGATGAATTCTACTCGTGGCTTGTTCTTTTTTTTCAACTTTGTATTTTTCGCATTAACTTTGAATTACTCATTTACATCCATATACAAAGGTTAACAGTAAATGATTTTTTTTATTTTTTTTATTATTTTTTTTAAGTGCGAGAAAATTATAACATAGAGGGAAATTTTCATGTGTGTATGAAATTACGACGTCATTCAAAGGCATTTAAAGACGATGAAAGAATTTCTCTGCGTAAACCGACAACCCGTCGTTGGCCTTACATTTGTCGGCAGCCAAATGTGACGGAATACTCATTTAATTTGTCGCCAGGGGCGTTCGGACATCATTCATCAAGCCACCCAATAGCGTATTAGTGGACGTATCAAATTTTTGCTTCGCCCTTTCTTTTTCATCGTTTTCTTCTTTTCTCTTTTACTATAATAGATTTCTTACGGCACGCTAATGAATCTCAAATTAACAAGCTAGTTTTCCAACATAACTTTACTTATCTTTGCTCATACTCGCTCTTAGCTCAGATTCTACTCTCTCTCTCTCTCTCTCTCTCTTTCTCGCGAGATCGAGGTATGCGCGTACGCAGAAAATGTTTCATAAAAGTGATTAGTACATACTAACAACATAATTGCGAAGAATTCCATCATATCGAATAAAACCATCTACCACGAATGAATAAATTATTTTACCATTTGTAAACTTGATTTTTCATATAATTGTTTTATCGCGTTAATCAAATCAGAGAAACTAATGCACTTACAATTATTGCAAAAAAAATTTCCACTATCTTTTGGAAGAAATTCATCAAAAAAAAAGAGAAAAAAAACCTCAAGAAATTCTTCCAACCTCAGTCTCATTAAGTTCTTTTTACAAGCACCTTAATTTTTCGACCATGTCCACTTAAAGAACCGCACGCAACAAAAGTTTGCCCACAAAAACAAAAAAGCAAAAGAACGAAATGGAAAAAAATACGAAAGAAATTTATAACGAGAAAGCGGGGTAATCGAAAAAATGCCTGAGAGGCGTCATCACCTGGTTACGCGATCAATATTATATTCCCCCAATAATAGCCTTTCGGAGAGGCCGATGCCGCGGCCGGGGCTATTACACGTCCGTCTCCCGAGAGCGCGTAAGTAAACAGCTTTTCAGGGAGGCAGCGGACGTGCCCCAAAGTCCCGCTACCATAGAGCGACTTTTGCAAGAGGAGCGCCTTGGCAAAGGCCCAGGAAGAGGGAGAAGAGGTGTCGAAACGCCTCGTGTCAGGCGGTGTTTAAACAAGCCGGCGCGCGACGTCGCTGGGCCCGCGCGCCTTAATTCAATTTCGCGCCGAGCGTCCGATTCGACCGGCGGCAGAGGCCGCGGCCGCAATTATAAGAATTATTTGCGGCTCGGCACGAGAGGGAGGGAGGAGAGAGAGAGAAGTGTAATTTGGCTTTCAAAATTTTCGGCCGAGGTGGGCCCGGGGCTGAATGTGACGCGGAGATAAAGAGCGAGAGGGAGAGCTGCTGCTGTTGCTGCAGTGGTCTCTCGGCTTATTTTTCTCATTCTGCGGGCTGCAGCGCTCTTGGAATGACGTAAGTGGCACGCGGGCTCCTCTTGCGCTCTCGTCGTTAGGACCCGCCGCCGCGGTAAACGAGTGGACTAATTTTTGAGATCGAAAATTGATTCTTCTTTTTTTTTTATTTCACATACTCACAGAGAGCGATTTTCAATTTGGAGGTAATTAGCTCTCGCGTGATTTCATCCGCGATCCCACCCGTGAATGACGAGGACTGCTATCGATCAAAACTTTGAAGTCGGCAATAAAAAAAAAAAGTTACTTTTATTGATCGAAAAGTACGTTATGTCCGAGAAACCGGACACTACGCTCCGAGCAGATCTGAAAGTTGAGGCTCGGTAGGTGTATGGACGAGTTGGGGCCACAAGTGGATCAAGAAAGGCTGAAAGTCAACGGAAGTCGAATCTCACGAAACAACAGACGAATCCCGGAACTTTGCGTTTTTCGCGATGCCTGCATCTGCCTGTTCAGAAAGAGCTGCTCGCTGTCCAGCCCATTCTCTCTCTCTCTCTCCCTCCCTCTCTTTCTCTCTCTTCTGGCCGCGAGCGCGCGATCCGTGCAATTAGAGCGTTGCAGAACTGTTCATTACCCCGTACAAGAGAGGCCGCATCGTCCCGAGTAATTTTCCCGCAGCGAGAATGAACTTACTATCTTCTTTTTTATCTTACTTTATCTCTACCTCTCGCATCTCATATTCTTCCCTCTTTTTCTTCTCTGGTCCTTTCTTTTTGCAGAATTTTCGTACGGAATCCTTTTAATTATCCTTTTTTTTCTCTCATTTTTACAGTTAAGTATACAACTAAAGAACAAATTATCGAGCAAGCTTGTTTAGTCAAATTAGAAAAGGCTTTTGGTAACTGTAATTTCCTACCCGGCGAAGCCTACTTTTTTTCAAAAAACATTAAGCCCAGCCCAATAACCCAAAATCAAAGTTAATTCTCAATCGCAGATTACGAAATTCCCGCAAAAACAAGGCGAAAAAAAGCGAAGAGAAAGAAGCCGATTAAGCTAACGACTTTTTCAAGACCTCCAAATCGACTTACAAAGAATCGACTGATTGGTCCATCGAGCCAAAGAGAAAAAAAAGTTAGAGAAAAAAAGGCAGCTCAATCCGCTTGAGATTCGTGCACGATGTTCCTCAAGCGAGTCCAGCAGGAGCCGGAGCAGGAGCAGCAGTGGGCAACATGCTCCTTCCGCCCGCGCAAGCGGCGGCGGCGGCGATCGGACAGCTTCCGGCGGCGCCCCGCCCCCTCCTCCGGCTTTAATTGAGCCTCCTCCTGAGGCGCGAGCGGGGGACGATCGACTCTCGCGGCCTATCTGGCCGGGTCGATCTGAGAGTACGCGGGCGCGAGAGAGCCGATCGCGATGGCAATGACCCGTTGACCCCCAGAGAGAGAAAGAGAGAGAGAGAGAGAGGGCCGGCCTCGCGAGCGCGCGAGCGGCCCTTAACGATCGACCCACCGCGTAGCCGATCCCACTTGCCGTTCCATCTTTTCCCGCGCGTACGTGATCCGGGCGACTGGCGTTTTTCACGGCCTCTATATACTCGCGCACCGGCAGCTCGACTAGCTACCGAGCTTACTTGTTCTCCGTGCCCCGAACAACTGGATCTGCCGGGCTTGAAATTGCATACAATGACGGGCATGGCTCGGTCGGGCGGCGAGGAAGGACGGAAGAAGGCAGCAGCAGCAGCTCCTCGTCTCTTCAACGAAATAATCGCCGGACGATTAGCGCGTCGCGGCGATTACCGCGCCGGCTGCGAGCGAGTTCGATCGGGCCGGCCGATAGCGTCGGTAATGACAGAGCCGGACGTTTCCGCGACTGATTGATCGAGAGAGCCCAGGCCACTGACACTTGCCGCGCGCGCCTCCGAAGAGGAACCCGTTCTGCGCTTGACGTTTCCCAAGGGCTGTGTGCACCGCGCGACCGCTACACCATACCGCGGACTACTCCACTCCGCGCGATCCATTTCTGTCCGAGCTGCCTCGATCTTTGATTGCTCTCTGATGAAGACGTTAGCTCGTTCGTTTGAGATAAATAATGACCATTTGACGGCTTTCTAGGTGTTTTCGACTTTAAAGTCTAATTTACGAGTAATAATCAATATAACGATTTTTTTAAATTTCCATTAAGATATTCAATTACATTAAATATCAAAATTTTAAATATTTGTTTATTAGAATATTTAAAAAAAATTTTAATGATAATTTTTAATATTATGTAATTAATAAATAATAAAGTAAGTAAAAAATTAAAAAAAAAGTCAAAGATTACGTCAAAGTCGCGAATCTCAATTCGCATTTTACCGCATATTGTGGGCAGGCATGCGCAGTTCCTGTTCCTCAATTCCTTTTCCTCCGGCAGAATTGCCGGAGAAACGGTGGAACTGGAATAGCATCGGAGCGGCGGCTCAACGGCCGCCGTCCCACCCCGCCGCGCTGCAGTGCACTGTGGACCATCGCCTTGTCGTTGTCGTTCGTTTAGCGTCAAGGCCGTCGCGCTTTATCAACCTTTATTTTGACGCGCGACCAGTACATCAATTCACAAAGATGCTTATCAAAGTGAAGGTAAGTCGTGCACGCCTGCGAAACTCGCGGCTATTCCGCGGCTGAGCAGCGAAAAATAATCGTAACTACTCTTTGTTTTTCAGACTCTGACCGGCAAGGAGGTGAGTCGTTGAATTTTAACCTATACGCTAAATTGCACCGGCTTATTGTGATTTTTAGTGATTGTACGTTAATATCTGTCGTTAGAAGCATTTGGTGTAATTCCGAGCTACTCTCAGCTCAGTTTATGAGGTAGAATATAAACCTAACCTCAATGAGAGTGACAATCATGTTTCAAATGATTAAGCCTACAAGTGTTTATCTAAAGATTTATTACTCGAGTGAGGGTTTCTAATAAGTAGAAGGAAAAATATGAAATTACTCTAATAATTGGATTGCTTGTACTGCATAAAGTATGAAACAGTTGTAAGCGAGAGAGTTAATGTGTGTAATGTGAACTACGATAGCAAGTTAACCTGCATCGTTGTCTAGTGTACATTGTACGATTGTGGAAATTCATTGTGATTTGTACTTATTTAAATTTATATATTAAACTGATCTATAAAAATTTAAATAAAACTCATAATTCTTGTTGATTTAACAATGACAACAGTTTTACACTAACTGATATAAATTATAAATTTATTCTTTTTACCACCTTTTTAATTTTTGGTATTAAAATTAATTTCAGATTGAAATTGATATAGAACCTACAGATAAAGTAGAAAGAATTAAAGAGCGAGTAGAAGAAAAAGAAGGCATTCCACCACAACAGCAAAGACTGATATTTTCAGGAAAACAAATGTAAGTGTTTAAGGTTTAATTTTTGAAATTTCATTCTTATAGAATTTACAACGAAAAAATCAAATTATTTTAGGAATGATGAAAAAACAGCACAAGATTACAAAGTTCAAGGAGGTTCCGTTTTGCATTTAGTACTTGCTTTGAGAGGAGGACTCTAAAGTTTTTTACTTGAGATGGTGCCCGTGTATTACACTGGCAAACTATGCAAAAAAGCTTTCGTTAACTAATTTGTTTTTAAGTCTTAGGCTTTGTAAATATATTATGTTACTGATTAAGAACAAAAATAATTTAAAATATAACATCTAAGCCTAGATACATTTTATAAATCTCAGAACCAATAAAGATGGATAACTTATAAATAAACAGGCCTTACTAATTTTTACAATGTCTTTTTCTCTTTTCAATTCAACCTTTATTCTCTTCTTTTTAATACTCGACTAAAATAAATATATTGAACAACAATTTGAGAAAATAAAAATACGTAAATTTTTTTTCAAAAAAACTATCAATTCTTCTTACACAAAAACCGTAAATCGAATTTTCGATCACCTAGTTAGAACCGCTCATCTTCTATCCAATCTTCAGCAACTGCATTTCACGCAAAACACTTGCCAGTCGAGCGCGTTAGCGCGTAAATCACGCGGAAAAAGACTGATGCGGCAAAATGAAACAAGCCAAGTCCGTGAATGACGTGGGCGTCGAAGTAGCTTTTCGTAACAGCAGAACGAATAGAAAGCGTCTTCGCCTACAAGTTTTTTATCAGCCGGGGCAGTCCAGGGGATTTCAATTTGCGCTGCATATAGACTTACCGGATTTACGAGGAGGGGGGTTACCCTAGGACCCTCAGAAGTGATGGTTTAACGCTTACCGCGTTGAGCTTCCCTTGCTCGGCGGTTACGGGCTTCGTAATTGAATACGTACGTTGTTATAGTAAAACCCGGGGGTTTCTCCTATAAATTTTTCAGTTAGCTTCGACCTTTATTTACGGCTATTAAATATTTAGTATTAAAAATTATATTCCTTTTCTCTCTCTCTCTCTCTCTCTCTCTCTCTCTCTCTCTCTCTCTCTCTTTTAGTCATTACTCATTCGGATTTGGAATTTCGAGTAGATTAACGTTCGCTAAGTAGCTTATTTAAAAAAGAATAAAATCACGCGTTACAATTGAAAGTTGTTAGTTAAGAGCGCAGCGTGAAATTGATAAAGCCAACGATAAAACGAGACAAAAAAAACAAGGACAAGTAGTTATCGGGTGGCCGAGTCGACGCAATTATAAGGAAATCAATTGTAATTTTAGATGCACAAAGGCGAAAGAGCGCCGCACGCGGGGCAAAGAGCAGTTCGCGGCGAGTTCAGCGCGTGCAGCAGAGACGCAAAGAATAACGCCGCAAGCGCCGAGCGCGATGCACTTGTGTTCTCTCTCTCTCTCTCTTGAGCGCGCGAGCGGACACAAGGGAGGGGGCGAAAGATGGAGCGAGTTGCTGGCGCGCAATTTTCTTGTCATTTTCGCCAAAGATTGACTTCAAATTACGACTGGCTGCGGGAGGAGGGAGGCCAGCAACGCGTCTCACGCCTCGATCGCCAGTTGGAAATCCATTTGAGAGATGACTGAGATTAAGCGAACTGGACCATGACTGAATAGAAATGAGCGGAGCGCCGGTTGCAAGATTTATATCAAAATTTGACCGGAGAATTTTCGAAATTGATTGCATTTTTTGTTTAGGGAGTGCGTCGAGTAACGGAATATGTTCTATCGTATGAACAAAGAGTGCGCGATTATTTCGGTGACCGTCGCGGAATAATTACGACGTACAGTATACAGGGAGAGAAAAAAACGTGGCCAGCAGCCGCAAAATGCAAACAAGTAAAACCGGGCGGAGAAGAAAAAAAAAACGAGAGCGTAGGGAAATGAAGTCTCAGGGCAGCCCAGCCAGATGTTGCCCGCTCGTCTGACTCGGCAGATATCGCAGCTTCCTTATGGCCTTGGCAAGTGCTCTCGCGTATATAATCGCCCCCTCCGAGAGTAGGCCTCTCGCGGAAAGGAGTAAAGCCGCTGAAAAAGCTGGAAGCTCGGACGCGCGTAAGCAGCTGAAATTTCGAGGAAGTGCTTTAACGCGAGAGAATTCGAGCTCGTCAAGTCACGCGAATCGAGTACGTTATATGTGCGCGCGCGCGCGCGAACGGGCGCCGGTGTATATTGGCTTTTGTGCATTTTTCGCGCCCGGTTAAGTAATGGTCCGAGTTTACGGCCGCCGTAAATTATCATAGCATAGTGCATACAACGCGTTGGATAATGCCGCGGTTTTGTAACAGTTTTATGATGCTAATTCGACTATTGATACGGCTTATTGATTTTCCAAGCTGATCTATCGATTCGCCTCCGAGCATATTTAAATGAACGCCTATAAGAAATTTTCGATTCGCGCCGAGAGCGAAATAACTGATATTCTAAATCACCTTATCACCGACCCTTTCACAGCCACTACTAAGCACGTCAATGCGTTCGCGAGAGTCTGGTTAATCAAATACGGAGCACGTGCCCCTCTTACAATTTTACGATTTTCACCCGCGCATCCTTTCACCTATCTCTTACGTAAACTCGCTTTTTTGGACGATAAGCTTAGCTTCACTTAAAGTTTGCTCCTTTCCTCGAGCTGACTATTTGAACTCCAGCGTTTTATTTTCCTCGATTCGCATAAATTTGGCATTTTCACACTTGTCGATCGTACTTTTTTCGATATTTTCTTTTTTTTACTAAATAATTTTACAAGCTGCATAAAACACTTGGCACTATTAATAAATCAATCGTTCCGCGGCTGTAATTAAAAAATTACAAATTACACACGACAGCAGACATCGGGTCATTAATTATTTATTTTCCGCGTAAACCTGAATACTTGGCTCGAATCGCGCTATAGCTCGTATTATACACATATGCGCTAAACAGACAGCAACTATAAATCACGCGCGTTTCCATAATCGGTCCGCGCCCACCTTGAGCGCAACAAGAGGTAAGAAGAAGAAAAAAAAAGATCCACACGGCTCATAAGCTCCAAAGAAAGAGAGTGCGAGACAATCAATAAATCAAAAGTCAAACGAACAATCCGCGGCATCTTTGTCAAAGCTTTGACGAAGTCCAGCGGGACAGGCGAGGGGGAGGAGTCAACGACGACGCGACGTCGCGCAGGTGGCTTCCTAACCAATGGGGCAATATTCCTCCTGCGACATACAATCGGCCCTTTGTTTAATCAATCCTCTCCTCTCGTCTCTCTCTCTCTCATTTGAGGCAGTTATTCAAATGAGGAGACTTTGTCGTAGTCGCGTGGTTTAGAGAGACTCGCGGCCGATGCTAATGTGTCAATTATGCGCTCGGGCGCGCGAGCATTCAATTGGCCGAGTCGCCGACAAAGGAGCGCGCACACAGAGACTCGCGACGCGCTACGCCGGCTCCTCGTCGTCTCGTTGAGGATTCCGCGCGCCTCTTCGACTCCACACACAGCGCTCTAGGTCTTTGACGAAATTATTAACGATCGATGATTGATGGCGCGGACGCGTTGGGGCTCACGATAAGCGCCACGACTCTACACCGAGAGGACTACGTTATACCGCTAGACCCGATCCGCGAGTTTTAATTTTCTCAAAAGGGGCCGGCCGCGGAAAAATTCCGCGGTTATTGTAAAGTCCGGTACGGCTGGCTTCGTTACCTGGCCGCTTCCTGGCTATAATGCCTGTTTGATTAATCGACCGGCGCCGGACTTAATGCAACCTTTGCCGGGGCCCTGGTTTTGTCCTAAGTGACAGAAATAAACATTGGCTTAACAAGCTTTTCCGATGATTAATGAGCTTAACAACCCAAAAACTCCGTGGGGTTTAAGGGCATGCCTTAGTCCTATCCTAAAACCGTAGTTACCGACATATTCGTATTTTACAGTATTCGACATGAATTCACATATTTGTCAAATTTTCACGATGAATAATGTAAAATACGGTGTAGGGATCTACACCGATCTAAGGCATGCCCTTAACAAGCTCGATTCAAAATAGCAGCAACGGCAAAAAAGCGCCTGAGGAAACTGCGTCGTGTAATAGTCGGGGAGGTTGGGACGTTAATGAAATTAATATTGTGGAGCGCGAGCTTAGTACAAGTGGGCCGAAAAATCGGATAGATTAAGAGAGTCGACGATGGGAGGGTACAGCAGGAGCTCAAGGCGATGCGTGCGCGAATACATGTACGTACACACAGGCGCGTAGGCGCGACTGTTATATACGCCGGGATGGAGCGGGCGGGCGTCTGGAAAAAGACGTCTATGATGGGACCGCCGCGGGGGTCGCAAGCATTCCCGTAGAGCTTGGCGCGTGTGAATCGGCGCACCGAGAGAGGTGTGCTCGCGCGCTATATACGCGCGCGGGCTCTATCTGCTGCCGACGTCTCAACTGCGCGTCTGACGTGCAGCGGCGGCAGCGGGCCCGGGACTCGTACACACTGTCGAACACCGCTGACGATCTTATTTCCAGAGCCGCTCGAGGAGGTTTCACGGCTACGGGGGAGAGTTGGAAATTTATTCAACGCTTTCGAAGCGTTTTTCCGGAGCCATTAGGGGCCCGCGCGACGAGGCTTTGTTCCGAGAGATCGATCTCGTGATTTACGAGCTGAGAGCGGTTCCGCGAAGCCCGAGGGAATATCGTCACGTCGCCCAATTTCGCGCGATTTTCATACCTGCAGAGAGGAGAGCTCTCTCTCTCTCTCGAGCCCGTGTGTGTATGTGCGGACTCGGGATATGAAAGGGGTCGCCTTTGACCTACGCTATGACCGCGTCTCTTCCTCCTCTGCCTCTCTTACTCCTCCTCCTCCTCCTACTTCAAGACATTAGGTGCGCGCGAACCATATAGATATATACGCACATACAAAGGCTTCGAGACACGTTTTCCATTCCCGTTACGTTATAGGCGTTGCTGATGCGCGCTCTTTCTCCTCCCTCCTCATCCCTCTTCTCGCTACAGCGCTACGGGAATTATTTAATAGAGAGAAAGAAAGGCAGGCATATACGTTCCGTAAGGTAGTCCAGTATTTTTCGATTCATACTACCGAAATGACGATCAATCATGTTTCTCTAGTGGCAGAGAACACTCTGGTGGTCTCGATTTCTCGAGCAAGCTTCTTCGATCGCGAGGAAATAAAAGGATCGAGAAAGACGTTGTTTTCTTTTTTTTTTATTGATGACGATCGGTGAAAGAGGTGAATTTTACGCGTTCCAAAACACGCTGAATTGGCTTCGATTCTTGTTTTGACGGATCATCGTCTCGCTTGGGTAATAAATGAACCCGCTGCTGCGATTAAGACCTCCTTTTTTTTCATTCTTTTTTTTTTTAGTAAAAGCATTATAATTTATTCACGAAATTTTCTCTTTAAATCCTATACAGGTTGAATGAGTTTGAAAAGGAAATACGTCTAAAGCGTATATTAGCAGTCGAGACGTTACACTTTAAACAACAATATCAGCCGTATGGCCCGGGTGTACAATCGTCGTGAGGATGAAAGGAGAGTCCCGAGCAGACAGATTGCTTCATCCGAAAATAAATCGTCCTGGCGAAGCGACGCGCGTGCCTCTCTAGAGGCATGAAATAGACACGTCAGGAGTTGAAGCATTAGCCGCGCCTAATGAGAGCGAGAGAGATCGGAGGGGTCCCGGTGAAAAAAATGCCAGGCCTGTACTAGCTAAGCTCGCCACACACACACTCTCAGGCGTCGTGAAAACCACAAAAGATCGCGCGCTAGTGTAGCTGGGAGTGAAAAAAAAGGAGTAGCCGAGCACAGACACGTGCAGAGCTAAGAAGCGCGCGCTCACTCGAGAGGGAGAAAGGCTTGGAGCTGAGAGTAAGAGAGATCAATGCGCGCCGCGCCTTTCCGTCGTATACACCGCAGCAGCAGCTAGTCTGCGGAGTGGGAGGAGTAGGAGTAGGCTGAGAGAGAGAGAGAGAGAGAGAGAGCACCGGGGCCCGGCGATGTCTCTCGTTCTAAATCGGCGCGCCGCTCATAAAAGCCGCGGCGCGCATCTTCCTCGCGGCCGTCCATTCAGCCTGGCTTTGTTTCCCGGGGCGTGGGCGGCCGGGGAAATCCATTGTTGTCGGTGCACTCTAACTGAGAGAGTGAGAGCACAGCCTCTCCTCTCCCAAAGGCCCCTCTCTCTTTCTCTGACAGAGGCCCCCCTCGAGGGCGCGGGACGAGGATGGACCGTGGTCGCGAGATCGGTACACGCCTATATCTACCTCTCTCTCTCTTTCGCGTCTTTTTCCATTGGCCAATTTTTCATTGCTTTTTCGTTTTTCTCATTTTTGCGCTGTAAACGCTGAAGGAGGGCCGTTCCTCTACCCCTCCCGCTCTCGTTTACTGTTAGCCTGGTTTATGAGCTTTTATATATACGACGCGACGTTTTGCGGTGCGTTGTCGGGGACTACGGTATTTGGGTTACGATTGATGCGGATGGGAGTAGGTTAGAGGTGGTTTTTCGGGCTGCTCGCGAAAATTGAGTTGGGGCCGCTCGGTATTTTTGCGGTTAATGCGACGGTTTTTCTCGTCGCGGAATGCCGACGTTATTTAACCGAGCTTCTTAGCTTCGGTATATTTGAGATAAAGATCAAAGATGCCCTTAATGACGACATCCTGCGACTGGAGTCGCCTCTCTTGGAATGTCCACTTTGCGCGAGTCTTTGCCGTCGGCGTGCCTACCCACGTTTCGCGTACTCGCGGAAAAATAATCCAAGCGCAGCGACGGCACGCCTCATTTCCAGTCTTCGTATATACCGACGACTCTGCTCTCACGACCCACGCACCCCGAGAGAGAGACTCGTCTATTGTCTCGGCTAACATTAACGAGACAAATTTATTTGAAGGAAATTTCCTTCTTTAGCACCCGCACGTGCTCCTTCTTTATTCGCCCATCAAGGAATTTTTTCACCAAATTTTTTTGCAGGCTAGTCCGATATTACACATACGTATGCGCGCGCGCTAATGGCGAAGGTGAAAAAGAATCGGTAATGAAAGTTGGCGGTTGGAGAATCGGAGGAACGCGGGGGAGAAGGCATTAACGGGTTTACGTAAGCCCTTTTGAATAGAGAGCGGATTGCTCGTTTGCTTCTTTACGACTATATGCACTGTGCGGGGCTCGTGGCCGCTGGTGTTTAGAATGCTGGACGCGCGTCGATTCAGAAATCTGATTGATAGTCAAATTTTTAACGGCATTTAATGCCTTTGGCCTTTGATAAATGAGCCTTTAAGAAAAAAAATCCACCGTTCATCGTCTCTTTCATGTGGATCGATAAAAGTCGAACAATGCGAATACCGAAAACTCAGTCGCTCGTTTACACTTGCATTCAGCCTTTGATATATTAATAATCTAGCCGGAGAAATACATACACACGAAAAAAAAAGGAATGTTTATTGTAAAAAAAAGTTAATCATTTACGCCGTCAATATTAATGATTTTCTCTTGTATCGTATACCTTTTGTAGCACATCATATTTTTTTTCTCTCAATTATTATTACAAATAAAAATACAGTTATTTGAGAAGTTCCAAAATGAGAAACTATAATTTTGAAAATGTAGAAACCTGTTTAAAAACGTTCCCATTTTGCGTATTGTAACTTATGATTCTTTCGTTTCGATATTTGTCAATTTATCAAAACACTCTGACCGCATTTATCACACTTGCCGGCACACATCACAGATCCGCGTCACATAAAAAAAAGCCCAAGATAAAACTCCTAGGGCGTCCAGCGCTCATCTCCCTGAATAAAAAAACAACGCAAGCCGTTCATTAAACGCAAATTAGTTATCATCGAATGCTTTCGAGCCGGGCGAGCTGACGTTTCAATAGGCCGAAAAAAAGTGACCGCAGTCGAATGCGTATGTGTACTCGGGGGTATACACGCAGTCGGCGGCGCGTGTACGTGTGCCGGCTCATCCTCGCACTTATCAAGCCGGCTCATCAAAACCAACAGAATCATCGGGCGATATAATGCGCGAGCGCGTTCTAGCCTCTCGACATCGGCTCGCCGAGGCGCATCTCCCATGCACCGAAGAGGCCCTCCTCCTCCTCCGCCTCATAGCGGCATGAAAATCCCCGGGAGATTCCCACGAACGATAGGCTGGCCCGCGTATAATAAATACATACTCGAGAGAGGAGAGAGTATCGGCCGCGCGCGAGAGCTAAAACGACGCGCTGGCTAGAAAAATGGCGAAAGCGAGTAAGAGGCCCCCGCGAGCTAATAACCCTTGCTGCCTCCTCCACTCTCCTTCTCTCTCTCTCTTTGCTCCCTTGGATCGGCTACCACCAAGAGCAGCTACCGCGCGCGAAATATCTCAATACACATCGGATCCGATAGCTCCCGCGCTGCAGAAGCTCTCTCTCTCTCCCTCTCAAGCTACATGGGCCGGCGCGCGTACACCTCCTCGCCCCCTCCCTCCTATCCCTCGCTAAGTGCACACACCCTTCATCGCGCGTTTATGGCCTCGAGGAGGGGGAGAACGGCGATGTAACGCTCGCGGGTAGATCGCGCCTTCTCGGAAGATGTTTCCCGCGCGCACCGGACACACATCGCTGCTACTGCTGAGAGGCAGCCGTGTGTAGTGTGTGCTACTAGCTTCGCTATCAGTCTGGGAAAAGGGAGCGAGGGAAAACTGCCGAGTCGCTCGTTTAATATCCACGCCGATGAAGCTCGCCCTACGTGTAGCCGAGAAGCCTGTGTATACTCGAAACCTCGTGCGGTTTCGTATTATGAGCACGTGTACGAGGAGGCAGCTTTCCAGTCGGCAAGAGCCTGGTAAAGCATTATTAGCCTGGATTAGGTTAATTTTGATGCGAGTGTAGACGTGAGTTTTGATTTTTGGCGACAGACGCGGTGATTTACGTGTAAGCAAAGTATAAAGCCGTCGATGACTTTATAAAATGCTATTTCTTCATTTAGATCATTATGGTTAAGGGGAGGGGGGGGGTGGACTGTGTGTATGTGTTGCTGAAAATTTATTCAGCGATAAATTTAGCTAAAAGCGCCGAAGTAAATACACATTTACCGCTAAACTTTATCGGGCAATACTTAATGTGATTCCTATTAGTCACCCATCACTATTAAGTCGAATGATAAAGTACATTAGTTCAAGAGCATCCCACGCATAAATCACTCTCGGCAGCGTTTCTTTCCCCGTATAGCAGCAGCAGCAGCGGTGGGCTCTACTCCGGTACAGCACACGTACGGAAAACGCCGTGTGCGCGCTTGGAAATCGCGCGCTCGCGCTTTCAGGGATTCCCGCGATGCATAAACCCAAGCGAAATCCCAGACCCATCTTTCCCCCGTATGTATACCCCCACGACCAAAGCGGCTCTTCTCTCCCCCCCCCCTCCCTTCTTTCTTTCGCGCAAACCAAATCAGAAGGGGATTAAAAGCGTCGATAGGGAAAAAGGCTCATTGCCGAGGGACTATGCAAGCCTCCGTAGGCCGCTCTAGTGCTCACACACAAACACACGCATTTTCTCATACATCATTCGGAATGGAAGCTGCGCGCGAGAGATCAAAAGACGGACGTGAGAATAAGATGCGTCTGCGCAGGTGAGCCGGGAGAGAAAGAGAGGCCGCGAGAAAATGAAAACGTACGGGCTCTGGAGGAGAGCGAATAAGGTAGAGAAAGAGAGAGAGAGAGAGAACCGAGAAAGGAGGAAGGTATAGGGCAAGCCTTACATTTATATATGTATATCTATATGTATATGCGCGGAGGTGGGGTGGGCACACGCGAGGATCGGCTGACGGAGGATGAGGATGCGCTCGCGAGATTAGTTTCCGATCGGCTACAAGACTCTCGCGAGAGAGCTCTCCCCGTGAGTCATGCGGGATAGTGCGGGCAAGAGACAGGCGAAGAGGCAAACGGGGGGGATGCTGGGAGTTGGGCTCTCGGGGGTATAGATCTGGCGGAGCGTATATCTGGGGAGTAGAGAGGGTAGGCCCCGCGTCGATCCCCCTGGCGCTCGTAACTACCGTTCCCTCTCTCTATCCCTTGCTACTACTCTTCCCTCTGCTGCTGCTGCTGCTGCTGCAAGCGGGAAGGTTAGCACAGCGTAGCTGCAGTAGCAGTTGCTGCCGCGAGTCGGCTCCTCTCCGCGTATATAGTACTGTGGCCGAGAGAGCGGCTAGCCAGCCGGCCGGCCGTTAATGAGTCATGTTTAATTGGCGTGGGAAGCCCGCGGCTTATTCGTCCGCGCTCTCGCTCGCTTGCCCTCCCTCCCTCTTTCTCTCTCTCTCTCTTCTCTTTCTCTCTCTAACGGCATCTCTCGCGCGGCGTGCCTGACGCCGGGGCATTAGCGGCGGCTCTCGAGAGCTGCCCAGGGACTCTGAGCCAGCTCTCTCTCTCGCCACTGCCGCTTCTCTCCCCCTAGATCCCCCACCCCATCCTTCTCTCTCTATCTCTCCTTCCTCCTCCACCTCGTCGTTGGCCTTCTCTTCCTCTTCTTCCCATCCGCGCTTCTTCCTTCGCGCAGGCATCTCGGGCACGGCACAACGTCGTCGTCGCCACCGCGTGCGAAAGGGCAGGACGACGACAGGTACACGCGCGCGAGCTGCTGCACTGCGTGGGCGAGGGTATACCGCGCGCAGCCAGACGCTACTCCACTGCACTGCTACTCCTGCTTTCGCGGAAGCACGAGACTCTCGCTATTCCGACTATTTCCGGCTGACGGCGACTGTATACTGTATAGCAACAGAGCTGCGCTCCCGGCGCAAAAAGAGCTCGCGACTATGCGCCGACGGCTGATGATTACGCGCCCTCTTCTCTCCCTTCCGATGCCAATCTCGTTTATACGCCGCGTCGCTTGCTTGCTTTACCCGAGAAACAATGCGGGAGGATAGAGCGGTAATACCAGACGGCTTCTAAATGCTGCATCGAGAGAGGCGCGCTTTTCTTTTTGCAAGCTCGCATTTCGTCTGTATGTCGTTCGCTTGAAAGACAAGTCTCGAAGGCGCCCAAAACATCGATACATTCGTTTCCGTCACAGCTCCAGTTGCCGAGCTTCCTCTCTAAAGGAAAAAAAACGATAGCAGAGTAAAGGCAGTTTCGGAGGGAGCATCGAGAAGGCGTGGAACGGCAGGGGGATTCCACAGGACCATATCACGAAGTGTGAAATCACGATTCGGCCGCAGCCGGAGGCGAGCGTTAAGCAAGAGAGGAAAAGAAAGAGTCAGCCCGCGGGGAAGTACGCGCACGACCGGCTACGCGGGCCGATGTCGTGAGGGGGGCTGGGAAGGGCCCCCGGAAAAACGTGCGCGGTTATAGGGCTGCGGAAACCTCGTGGATTCCCGGCAAAAATATATAAGGCGCGCGCGCGCTCTGCATCCGAGCGAATATCATTGTCGGCGGTAGCAGTGCGCCACGGCCCCTTGTTCTCCATCCTCGCCCTGCTTTTCTCGCGAATTCCCCCGCTGCTGCTGCTGCCCTTTGCCGCTCTCCGACCATTCCCATAAGCAACGTTGCCCGCCGCGCGGCTTTCCCGCGCTTTCGTGGGTTCGCCACGAGCTAACCTTCCCTCCCCTCCCCCCGCCATCTTCGACTTTAACTTCCCAAATGGGTATGTACGGGGTGCCGTGCGAGAATGTTAGCAGATAATTACATGCAAATTACCGGGGGTTAATCGGACAGCCTGTAACATTGCTGCAACGTTGCTGTGCTGCTGTTGTTGCTGCTGCTGCCCGTCGGATTTGTAGATGTTAACACTCTTTTCGGATACTTTTCGATTATACGTACTATATAGGTGTACACCGCGGCGTGTTTACTTTTTCTACCGAAAAATTGCACGCGTGGAGGGGAGTGGGAGGTAATACGAGTAAATTGAAAAACGTACCCCGCAGCGTGTGTGTGCCTCAACCTCCAAAATTATTATTTGCCATTTTCCATAAAACGGCGCGCTTCGAACGATGACCCGTAAGAAGTATCCCGTTAGAATCGCTCGTCTAATCACGTCAACCCTCGCTTCGTCAACAAACGCTCCACCCAATTGGCTCGCAACACGAAATATGCCAATTCTTAGGAAAACTCTCTCTCCCTCTCTCGCGCGCCAAGAAACAGACGCACGTGCGCGCTTGACGACGCGAGCGAGTCCTAGAGTATAGGCTCGAGCAATTTAGCCGCAATTACGCGCAGATAAAAGGCTGGCCGCGCTCAAAGAAGAGACAGAGAGAGAAAGAGACAATCGCATGGGTCTCGCATTATCGCGCTCGACGGCGACGTGTCATCATCGTCGCGCGAGAGCGAGGGAGAGAGAGCTCGTGCCGCAATTAGCGCATGGCTCGCCTCTCTCGGCATTGTTTTTCCCTGACACGCGTTTTCGCTTCTAGTCTGAAGTTTTTTTTTTCTTCCTTTCCGTTTCGAGCCTCACCCCCTCCAGCCCCTTTAGTACGTACGTGCGAGTATTCTGTGGGGAGAGAAAAAATGGCGAGATGGAAAATTGAGGCGCAGAGGGAGGAGCGACTGCGTAGGCGAGGAGGGGGGAGGGTAAGGAGGGAGAATGAGAATGCGGGATTGCTAAGATTATGCGGCCAGAGCGAAGGCCGGCGACGAAACCGCGGAAGAAAATGGGTCGCAGCGGATTACGGTGTCGCACGTGCTGCTGGGAGACAAACGAGAGCGAGGCGACGACTCGGACTTGCTCTAGGTGTACTTTTGGTTTTCCGATGGAAATTATGCGTTTAATACCGGCTTTTTCTTTGGGGTGTATCGACTTTCGTTTTTGGCACTGCTGACCTTAATAATACCTATTTGAATACTAATATACCGCTGGGACAATTAAGTATCGCTGAAATTTTCCAAACAATAGTGATTGTGCGTGGAACGCGAACGATATTCCAACGGATTTTTGATAATAAAAAAAGAAACGGCAAAATAACGTCTCATTCTTCCTCTATTTTTCTATTTCAAACAATTACAATGCCAAATAGATGCGAACTACGGATAAGTGGAATGAATTTTTCTCTTTTTTTTTTATTTTGAAATTACCACTCACATAATAAGGAGAGACATCCGAATGATTAAGGCTGAATTCGAACAAAGAAAATGTTTACCGGCGCGGCGCGCGAGGTAAAAATGATTTCAAACCACGGAATGAAATATCCCGGCTTCGAATCGCGATGCCATAAATCGCACCGTCATCGCAGCCTCGACCACATCAATAGAACCACACCGCGCCCCAATCTTCGAGCTTTCTCTCTTTCAATCGTTTTTTGGCTCTTTTAAAAATACTGATTACTTTTTCACTTCTCGCGCCGAAACACTCGAGAAAGGCACACACCTGCCGCGTTTGCGATGCAAAGCAACACTAGGGGTTGATTCGCAGAAAAAAAAATCGACGAGTCTATTGTTAAAATATCGTAGGTGCGCGTGCGCCACGAGATGCACAATAATAGGCACGCGTCACTTTGCTTAAACGCCAGAGCCGAGGAGGAGAACTGTCTGTCAATGAATCATTGAAAAACCCACCTGCTCCTGCGAGGAAATCGCGATTTTTGTAAATTTTTTCCAAACCGGTTTCCATGTGTGTGTTTTAGTGGGGATTTTTCATGCGTATCATCATCACTTTGGCTTTTAATTATAACCGATGAATAAATCATTTCGAGATTTTTATCAAAGATGCTTATTAAAAATAATTTGTTTTTTTCAATTATGACTAATTTTCAAAGTAGTTAACAACGCCGTAAAATAAATTTTTGAAAAAATTCCTCGGTTATTGAAATAAATTTTCGACGTTTGATAAGAATCTTTGATAAGCGCAGCAAGTTTTAATTATGCAAATGAAGTTTAAATTAAAACAAATAAATTTGCGTGTAACGACGTTGATGGCAAAACTCACCTCTCTAGACGTTGGAGCCCCCAGGATGCAGGGGCTGTCCGAGCGGCGGGGCGCACTGGCCCACCGCTTGCTCGAGAGCTCGCTCTCCTCCTGAAATATTGAAAAAAAATTAATTAATAATTATAGTGTATCAATCAATTTTTACGAAATTGAAAAAAAATCCAGGCTGAATATATCGCGACTGTTACTACTCATCGCCCTTATCTCTCTCAAACTGTCGCAGTTGCATAAGCTGCAAATCTTTCAATCTCGAAATCAACAAGAGGAAAATGAGATACAACAAGCCTTCAAATTAATAACCGAAAGATCGGGCAAACTGGTAGCTAAAAGCAATACGTACAGTCGGTAGAGTAGCATTTAAAAAAAGCCGATAATCAGTGGATTTGAAGCGAGCAGAGTCGAGCGCCGAGGAAAATAACGCGCTCTGGGGAAGAACGGTCTCTCTCATAACGCGCCGGGGCAGTATCGGGCGCTCGGATCAGCGAACGATCAATCACTCGGGGCTTGGCGCTATCACAATTACGCGGATCTCCGTGGTCTTTTAAGAAGAAAATCCGATAATCAGTAGCTCGCATCTTTCCAGAACGACGCCAGTATCCCCCCCCCCTGTCTCTAATCCCACCCCCCTCCGATAGTCTCCCGGCCAAGGCGTATTACGAATAAGAAAAATGCATTAAGCGCCGGCCGCTAATAAATTCCCAGCGCACGCACCATAAACTTCATAGAACAAACATTGTAGAGGAAAGAAGAGGCGGCCGAGGAGAAGGAAGAGAGAAAAAAATGAGAGCCAAGCTGGTAGTACGGGAAAGAGAGGAAGAGGGGAGCGGCCTCGTCTTTCGCGAAACAAACACGGGGAGTCGCGCGCGCAATCGATCACGTCCGCAGCTCGCGATAAATCGCTAAGCAAGACCGAGCGAGCCTCGCGGCGACTTTGTGCGCCACAATGCAAGCTCAAGAGAGAGAGAGAGAGAGAGAGAGAGAGAGAGAGAGCTATACTCCTCTTGCCCTTATCTCTCTAGCGCCCCCTCCTCCTTTTACTCCCTCTACACCGCAGGCGCCCCTTACCACTGCTCGCCTCCCCCCCCCCCCTCCCTGCTCCCTCTATGCTACAGCGAACGGATCCGAGGCGTGCGTGTCCTCTGCCGCGGATTTATTTTATTATCCCGTGATCGGGCAATTAAGCCGATAACCTCTGAAACGCCACCAGCTAGCTCTCCTCTCTCTCTCTCTCTCTCTCTATACCCACGTGACGCAAGGACTTGCAGGAAATATGGACGTGGCTTAATGCACGCCTCGGTTGTATCCTTATATTCTTTCCTCTCGTAACTATTCTTCCCCCCCCCCCCCCTACTAGCCCTGTCCTACGAGAGTGTTAATTATTTTGATGGTCCTCCCTCGCTTCTGCTGCTGTTGCTCCTGCTCCCGGCTACTTCTACGGTATCTTTATAGTCGGCGACTTATGGATTCTTCAGGTTATTTAAGCGAGTAAGAAGATCGATAGCGATAAGTCAAGAGGCTAGACTGGAGATAAAAATTTATGCGTGTATATATAGAAGGAACAAGGTTCGCGCGTATATCTTATTAGCAGTAATTACGACGCGATATTTGATAATCCGAGCTGATATAATTGGATGCACCGTTGATTTTCGTTCAAAGGCTAGAAAGGGTGTGAAAAAGACGAGTTTTCATCGTTATAGATGAGGCGCGCGTAGGAATAGAGCGAGGGAGAGAGACAGAGAGAATGAAAAACGTGCTTATCATCCTAGCTAAAGAGTTGCAGTTGAATGGTAACAATAGCAACACCCGCCGCCTCGCTATTTCCCATTGCTCAAAACCGATGATTCTGCACAACATAAATATATACACGGCCGCCACACGACCGAGCAATAATCGCAGAGTGGGATTTCGCAACTAGGCGCGCGCGAGTATAACGCCAAAGATACATAATGGGCATTTTCTGGCGGATAATCAGCAGGCGGTTTGGAGCGAGGGAGACGAGCTCGCGCCCGAGAGAAATCAGGCGACAGCGCCGCACCGCGAAACCACTAAATAAGAGAACAGAAGACGGAGATTCCAGCGCGGCAGCTCTCGTGTGCCAACTTGTCGGGGCTACGTCAGGAGAGGAAAGAGAGGCAGTCGACGAGGCTCGTTGGCCGCGCATAAAAACGGCGCATGCAAAGCACTCACTATCGGCCGTCTCCCGAGAGAAGGCAGCCCCAGTTGATTATTGTGAGCGCCGACACAAAGCCCACGGCGAAGAGAAAAGCGAGAGACGGTCAGCAGCGGAGGATGTGCGCCCGGAGAGGGAAGGAGCGGGACACGCGAATGGAATGTCACGTGTCCAATTATTAAGGACTTTTTGCATCTACCAGCTAACGTATGGCTGGCGGTTTGGCGCCTCGGACGCGTGAGGCAACCCCTTCTGCCCCCCCCCCCTACTGAAAAACTTTTGGCGCTGCAAGTGTGCCAGGGGTGGGGTAATAGATAATCCCGCCTCCGGGGCAGCAGCAGCAGCAGCAACGTTATCTCGCTTCTTCTTCTTTACCTGCGACTTGTGAAGTGAGACGTACACGAGGCATTGAAATCAGAATGGCTATTTCACTGTACTCGCCGTCGCCGACGACGCGGGGGGGCTCTGTCTTGTACAACACTTTTTACCCGCGATCGTAAAAATAAGGCCGTTTTGCAGAATTACCGATTGCGCCAATGCCGAGACGAAGAGAAAGAGAGAGAGAGATATGTCTATACGTCTGCGTTTTTTTCCCTACACTTGGTGGCCATTGTCGTGCAAGTCAACGGCGGGACGGCTCATCAATGAATTTTTATTCGAGCCGACAAAAAGCTTAATTACAAAGCGATTCAGCGATCCGCAGCGGCTCGCGGCAACTCTTCGTAGCTCGTATATACGTCGAGATACGTGCGATCCGAATGAGCGGCAAAAAGAGTATCTCTATCACTGCCCGTATACCTCGCGCGCGCACATACGATACGTAGGCAGGCCATTCTCTTCTGTCGAGACAGGGCTGGCGAGCGCGCGCGCGACATTTCAATAATTAACAATTAACCGAACTCTCGCGTGCTCGGGATTCGTGTGCAACGCTTTAGAGGATCATATAACGAACGCGTCGCGTAAAAGGCGCGTCCCCCCCCCCGTCGGCTCGTGGCGCGATTACCTCATTTTAGGCCATTATATACGAGAGCGCGGACTTTTAATTGTATTTATTATCTCGCGCACGCGCTACGGAGAGAAAGAGAGGGACTCGCCGAGAGCGGCGCAGAACCATAATGCTCGCGCATGTAGATATGCGCAGACGGGGCTCTATAGGTAAGAGAGATTGCTGTGCTGCTAAGTAACATACACACTACACACAGACACATATGTGGAGAGCAGGTAAGCTTCGTTTTGACTGCATAATTATGTTGCGGTGCCTGGATTTTGCAATTTGCCGGACTATTTTTTTACCCCCCTTTCGATTTCTGCGTTCTCTCTCTCTCTTTCGTTTGCGATGGTAAACAGCCGCGCACACACTCAGACTCGTTCGACTCGGCTGCAACCTAGACACCGGCCTTTCCCTTACTTGGACTAAATTGTTGAACGTAAAGCAAAAAAAAAACGGATTTGTTTGACAATATTTTTATCTTACCTATCGGTCGGTTCGTTCTTGCGCAATCGAAAACGACGTTTACCGACAAAATTGCCAATATAAGATCAACCTTTCCCCCACCCCCCTCGATTTTCAATTAATTAATCGAAATTTAATGGGCTCTCGAGTTTTTCCAGAAATTTCTAATAAAACAAAAAGCTCCGGTAGGTCCACTAAAAAAAAAAGTAGACCTCCAATAGTTTCGTCCGGTGCACAAAGCAAAATCAAAGCAGATAGCATCTCTCGATAATTACCCGAAAAGAGCAAGCAATTCGAATTTTTACGCGGCAACGGGAAAAAAAATTCACGGGGGGAAATAAATCATCGAAGGAGCGATAGGCTCGCAGATAAGTGCGCGAGTAATAAGCAAAGCCCGAAAAATCGACGTATGGACTAGGAAGAAGGAAAAGGTAGGGGGACTAAACGTTCGAAGCCGCGCGAGCCTAATTGAACGGTGTGTATTTGGCGGCGCGAGGGCCCACTCATTAAGGAGGAGGCCGAGTCTTACGAAGGGGCGGGGGAGAAGCAAAGGGGGTTTCCCCGTTACGCTCGGGTTCGTTCTCTCGAGGACCTCGGGGAAACTCGGCGAAACGTTAATTGTTCGGGAGATCTATAAGTAGAGAAGGGGGTCCTGGCTGCAGAGCAAGAGAGAGAGAGAGAGAGAGCTCGGGTGGCGCCCGAGCGGCCAACGACGTCGTGTCTTAACGAATGCAATTATCTAGTTTCGAGCGGCTCGGCTCTCTGCCGTAAGCGCTATCGGACCCACACTACACGTCCGCCAACGTTTGCTTTGTTACATTTTCCACGCTTCTTTCTCCGCTTTCGTTCGTATACACAGAGCGTATGTATACGGTCTGTAAAGAGGCAGGTGCACGCGCGTCTTTGTCGCCGTCCTTTAACATCCAGCCTACCAAGCTCCCCCTCCTCTTGAAATATCCTCTCTCGGCGAATTAGCAAGAGAAAAATAAAAGTAAATGCAACGAAGAGGCTCGAGTGTACGACACGAGGCTCGGGGAGCAGCGTAACAATCGAACATCTCGAATTTGTCTCTCGCGGATGCTAAAGCCGAGAGAGCGAGCGTCTCCTCCTCGCCTATCCGCGTGTCAGCGATTGTCCGGGGCGAAAATCGCCCGGGGCCGATTATACGCGCGCGCAATCGCGACACCGCAGATTCTCCCCCTCACCCCTCTCGGCGTGCACACCGCGATGCTCTAGTATAGCTCGGCCCGGCCCGTGCACGCCGCGGGCCTCTAGCGCGCTCCTGCTGCTCCTCCTCCTCCTCCACCTCCGCAATAATGCCCCCATAAATCAGCGGGCGAAACTCCCATTGTTTTCGCGCGCGCCCCAACCGGCACGTATACGTTTCTGTGTGTATGTGTTGACTTGTAGAGCCGTAGGTACGTGCAGCACATATGTGTGTAGCTGTCGTCGGGAATACTCGGCGCTAACTGTTAAATTTCACGTGAACGAACGATAAGGAAGAGAGCCGTGTCGGTCGATTACGCCGGGGCCGCGTCTAAGGCTCGAAGGGGGAGGGGAAGTCATTCACCGGCTGGGTAGAGCGTCAGGTTGGAGGACTCGAGAGTGAATCACTGTGTGAGTGGATTACCAAAGTGGAACGGGCGCGCCGATAGCGCAATAAGCGCCGTCGACGGCGTCGCTTGTGTGTGTGTCGGCCTAGAAAAAGACGCCGGTGTGGTTAGTGCTGCTGGCTGTGCCCTCGCGCATTCCGCGACGACGATTGCGAGCGGCAGCCAGTGCTGCCTGCCGCTGCCTACTGCATTGTCTGCTAATTTCGACGGCGAAACTGACACGGTCACCGCTACAGCTTATAAGGCGCGAATTGCCATTTTCGCGCCCGGGGAATGCCGAGAGCGCCTTATATTTGCAAGCCAGCGCACCGTTTTCGTGTCCGCTGAGAATCACTGAGAAAATTCTATTTTTAATTCGCATGAGAAGACTGCCTGTACGCTGTGCTGCAGTGCTGCAAAGGGGGAGGAGGGGGCAGCTCCGCTTTAGTCCCAGGGACCCCGAGAGAGACAGAGAGAGAGCTTTACGTAATGCTGGATATGTGTGCCGCGTAATGGCGCAGCCGCGATGATGTTTTATTCATGAGAATTCGGGTGGTGGCTACGAGAGGCCCTTCTTTATCGAGCGACTCCCAAGGTTTACTTATCGGATATATGTAGCGTTACCGTTTGCCTGGGAAAGGGGTAAGGTCGTTAAGTGCCGATGATGAGTCCGAGCGCGAGCTGAAATGCCTACGGTGTGTAGTGTGAGTATACTGCTGGCTTTAAATTCAAAGTCTTTTAAAGTGAGAAAAATCACTTTCGATTTGACGACCAGCCAGCGAGAGATATAATCCCGTAATTACGGCGCATTTACTGTCCCTCCGCTCAAGCCTGCTACACTTGACTTTTGTGCTTTAGCACCGACACGACGGCGACGACATCAAACAATCAAATAATTCATCTAAACGAGTTTGGGGAGAAAGAGAGCGAGCGAGAGAGGTAGAAAAATAAATAAAACATGTCGCGGCTGGAGTTTAAAGCTGCACATATCCCCGGCTAAACTCATTTTTCGTGATTCCCATTTAAGCTTTTGCCTCTCATTCTTTTCATCGACGTGTTCACCCCACCCGCCCGCTCCACCTCCTTCTCCTCCTCCTCCCCGCAAACTTTCTAATCCCTCGTAAAAGGTGGCAGCGCTAAACCAACAAGACGACACGTAAGAAACGGCCCTTCTCTCTTTCTCTTCGCCCCGTAAAATCCATAATTTAGACTATCGCGCCATATTCGCGCGGTCCGAGCCGTCGAAAAATCAGCATCCCAAAAACGTCCTTACGTAATAATCGATAAGACTTAATTCCATATCCGTAGGCTGCACTGAGTGATCCTTATATACACCTACAAGTACACGTGTACACACATATATAAGCGAATCCTTGTAATAACATAGCCGGAGCGTAATCCGCTTGCAGAGTATCGTCAGGTCAGTAGGTACGCGCGTCTAGAAGTGCGGGAGGACCGGCGGGGAGTTAAACTCGGCCGAGTTTTTACGAGGTCCGCCGCGAGTTTTACGAGCCTGGCGTTAAAATTTCTATTAGGCGCGAGAGATAAGCTCTCGGAGGGGGAGGGAGAGAGAGAAAGATCCATCGGCACGGATAGATCCACAGCGGAGGTCCTCCGCGTGGGAAAGCCACGAGTGCACTGCGAGGAGACGGCGCCGTCGTTGATCGGATTTATCGACGCTAATGCGCTCGGCGAAACAGGGGGAGGGGGGATTCGATCGGACATGAGGTCTCGAGAGCTATGTCGATTGTTATGCGCACAGGTGCTCCGCTTATACCGGATGTCTTTGTTTTAGTATCGCCGCCTGTTTGTATCTTTCCTTTTTTTTTTATTTGTTTGGTTTTATAATGGCTCGTGAGGTGTCCGTGTGTGTGCTGATGTTTAACGATCGGAACAAATATTTTGTTTTAGGATTGCCGTGCGCGCGCCCCGATGTGGCGTGGCTTTGGGTATGCGCGCTACTATACTATATCGCCAAAAAAACGACGGGTAAAATTTATGGATGGCATGATTTTTACGCCTCGAGCCGCGATGAAAGTGGAGTTGTAATATTCTATCACCATAAAACGACGCCGGCCGAGAGAAAGAGAGAGAGAGCGCGTGTCCTTTTTCCCACCTGCTTAAATCATACACGTTTGAAATAGTTTAAATTCCCATTAGGTTTTGAAAAAGAGCAAGAAAAAAAAATAATAAAATTTCAACGTATAAATTTAAAGAGCCCCGGAGAGGCTAGGCTATACTTTGACACTTATTGTTAATAGATCACTCTTTAGATTACTCGGCGTTTCAGTTTTACACGTCGTACGGGTTAATGCTTTCCACGTTTCGCGATCATTTACCCTAAGAATGACTTTTCATTTTGTTTTTACACGTTTTTAGTACGAGGTCACGTTTAGTCGAGAATTTTTCCTTTTTACCCCCGTTTTTTCTCCCCCTCCCCCTTCCACACCTCGCGCCGAGAGCTTTTCTTTTCCGCAGCAAATTTAAATGGAAGTCATGACGTTTTATTGAGCCATAACTCTCTATTTCTCGAAAAATAATAACGGTAATTTGTCTCAATCGTTTACGTGAACGTTAAATGTTTGCAGTGAATGATGTTTCATAGAAAAAGTGAATTCACGTTGTTACCCTTGCCCCGTTGCATAAATTATAATTTTATGCGCATATCTTTGCTTGTACTTTATAATGTTATTATCGAATTATCTTATTTTTCTTCGTTATGTTGTCAATAGATCACGTAATGTTTATAAATCACAAAGCTCAACCTTTACGTAACCGCGTCGAAACGTATCCAACTCCAGCCTTAAAGAACAACAAACAAAAAAAAATCCCAAATTTCAATCAAGTCCGCAAAAAGAATCGGCGAATTCCGCAACCGAATGAGCCTGTATAGCTACCGAAAAGTCGCAAGAAACCTCATACTCTGGTTTCTCGAGCGAGTGAACGGGGGGGAGCGCGTGGCAATTTATTTCCGCGCGAGCGCCGGCAACGACTGCGGCGCGCCCAACCTCTCTCTCTCGCCAATCTCTCTTCCCGCATCGATTTCGGCAAGCTAATGACCGCTACCGGCGCTGCCGCGGCACTTCGGCAATCGGCTCTCGGCGCGTCTGTAGCTCTCCCCTCGACCTCCTCGCCGCCGCCGTCGACGCTACTACCGCCCGCATCCAGCGGCGCGTTTCAATTTCAAATGCAATCAGCCGGCTGGCGCGCCGGGAAATAGGAGAAACCAGGCGAAAGCGCGCACGATAATCCTCGAGAGCAGCGGGCAAACCTGCCTCGCTGCACTGGCCCGGCTGTCTCGGACGACGCAACAACTCTATATGTCCGCGTAACGATGACGCTCTGCTGCCGGAATACAAAATCCACCGCCCCGATTATACGCGCGGATGAATGTCACACTTGGCACTTGCTCTACTCCATGACGTTTTTTTTTCTTGTCTATCAAAACGAGGGCTCGTAAAGATCTCGCGGGATTAAAAAATTAAGTTTGATAAAGTACTTCCGCGGAATAATAAGCGGAGCCCGTAATTACTCAATCCCTACCCCCTACCCCCCTCTGCCCCCTTCCCCTCATCGAATTGAACCACAGCGGAGGAAATAAATGATTCAATAGAAGCTGTGCAGCGCGCAACTAAATAATAACAGGCTCGACGAAAGTAAATTCGATTTATGCCGGCTGCAATGATCTGGGTCAAAGTATATCAGCTACGGGAAAGAAAAACGACGATGATTACGATGATGCGTGCTATGCGCGTGTTTGAGCTAGGTGTGCGTTTTTTTTCCTTTAACTTTCCTTACGACACTTCCGGCGCGTCCGAGGATACGGGTGTTGCTGACCAAGCGCTTCTTTAGCCGAAATTAGATTATTAGAGCGTTACGTGGTATTAGTAATAGCCGTTGCACGCGCTGGATCAAGGTACAATTTGTTTATCTCGACTAGCTTTCCCTTTTTCCGCCGATAATCGATCGGAAATCGATCGATTGGGCCAATATCTGGGCGAAAACGGGTAGGTTACGCGACTGGCGCCTAATGTTTTAATTGCGAAAAACATCATTCTCGTAATTGATAGCGCTGCCCCTGCAATTAGAGCGTTACAATTTCTTATTTTATTGATCCGGTCAATTAAGTGCTTCTACTCTGTTGCCGCTGCCCTGCTAACGCTTTTTTTTCCTCTCTCTACCCCTCCCGCCAGTTTATTTCTTCTTTTTTTTCCTGAAATCCCGCCGCAACAATGTACAATAATCGAACTCGCGCATTGTACTCTGGACTGGAAGCCCTCGTTGATTATGAAAAATGAATTTCCGCGTTAAATTCCAAGAGCGCCTTGCGACTTTTCTTCCTCCAGATCCATATCGAACAATATAACTTGTGCACACATTGTACATTAGCCGCGCGCTCAACAATTTCTCCTCCTCTCACTTTCGTGAAAGAAACGAGTGAAAAGAAAAAGAGCGAAAAAAATTGCTTGAGAAAGCGGGGAAAAAATGCGCAATGAAAAATGAAATAAAAAACAGACGAAAAAAGGCGAGGACAACAACAAAAAAATACGAAAAAAGCAAAATATCGTGGCTTACGCAATAACACGCGGTGGCCAGCATCAGCACTGGCTACACACCACAACGGGCAAACATCCGAGAGCCGCGCGCCAGAGAGAGAGAGAGAGAGAGAGAGAGAGCTCTCGGGAAAATCGCAAGACACGTAAAACAATAAAGTCAAACGAGTTCTGAGCCGGTGGCTGCATATACATGCAGTAGAAGCAGCAGCAGCCGCATACAGCAACCTGGAAGAGTAGAAGGGACTCGTAGCGCAAGTGCAGCGGCACATAGCAAAGGCTTGTCCATAAAGCCACATTCGGTCAAGCCAACTATCTCCTCCTCCTCCTCCCTCCCTGCCCCTCCCCTTCTGGCTCTCGTATAAGCGCGGCACGCGGCCACTTCGCGCGCGTGCCCCATACCAGTCCCATTAAAAAATTCGCGCCCGCGCGCACGCCGATTTCGCGTTTTTGCCCGAGGCACGCGGAAGAGAGACGCGCGCGCGACGTGGCTGCTGCCGGACCCCCTCCCCCTCCTCTTTCTTTTTCCACCTTTCCTCGTTTTCGCGGGAAACGCCAGTGCGATATAGCTCTCTCTCTCCTTCTCTCGGCTCTCTTAGGGAAATCGAGGCTGTTGCAGCTCTCGAGCGATTATACGCGCCTGTGTGTGTGCGTACCCGTGTGCTTCAAACGCGCTCTGGCGAGGGAAAATTTCGTCGACGGCCCTTTCTAATGACTATCCGTCGCTCGTACGACGACCTCGACTACTTTACGATTTATTATCATATCCCGAGACGTTTGCTCTTGAAATCTCTTGCCGAGGGGGGTTGAGGTGAGGATGAGATACATTCTCATGATTATTCGAGAGCCGTGGCGGCACGTAATGATCGGCATACCTCTCGCTCAAATTAAAGTCCCCTAAACTTCTGAATGCTCTAGCATCAACATTAGGCGGCCGCGTTTTCTTCCAGCGGAAAAAGTGCCGCCTGCAAATTGCGCAAATAAAAACGCCCACTCCGTTGTTCGCTCTCTCGCCTCTCCTCATTCCCCCCCACGCGGTCCGCAAATTGAAGAGAACATCGAGTTAATTATTGCGGCTTAATTACTTCATAAAAAAGGATTTCGAAACGCCAAGCGCGGTGCATCTCTCTCTCTCTCTCTCTCTCTCTCTCTCTCTCTCTCTCTCTCTCTCTCTCTCTCTCTCTTCTCCCGACGTTCTCTCCACCCGAATCCGTGCGAATGCAAACTCTTTCCTTTTACAACGCCACGCCCCACGTGGTAGGAGCGAGAGTATTTATGTTAATTGCGACGAGACGCGCGAGCGGTAACGATCATATCACTCCGCGCTCGCGCGAGAAAGAGAATGCAGAGATGCCTACACGTATACATGCACCACCGAGACGTATAAGCGAAATTTAACGGCTGAGAGACGAAAAGTCGCCGGAGGCCGGAGGGCAACGAAGCCGAGAAAACGATACTCCGTTCCACTTTTCGCTGAAAAGCCATACAGCCAAGCGCGCGCGCCTCATGAGAAAACGAGTCTTTGGGATGAACGATGAGTTCTCTAATGCGTTTGCCATCGCGTTTATCGTTGCTTAGGCGCTCGATGATGGCGTCAAAGAGAGAAAGACCTGGCCGTCGATTAATTTTTTTTCAACCGTCCTTCTCTTTCGATAATGCTGCAACTGACAGTCTATACCAGCTTAATGGGCATTGTGGAAAAAGCGGATTTTGCATTTGACTGGTTAAAGTGTATTTGCATGTTAAATAACGGGCCTAATGAGATTATTTATTAAGCCTGCTGGGGGACTGCGGAAAGATGAGAGAGAGTAGAGATAGTGCTTTGCTTCCTAATTCGTTGTTTCTTAAGCGCTTGCACCTGGATGTCTATGTAATTGACGCTTGGCTCTCGAGCGATGTTGTCTCATTGCTGTAACACTTCCACAGCGGGATTTCAACTTGTGGGCGTTTACCAGTCGTTAAATTAACAACTTGTATTTATTGCATTAATGATATTTTCGAAACTTTGAGAGGATATAACGTTTTTTGGGCTACTTGCGTGCCTGCCCCTTCCCCCCTTTCTCTCTCTCTTTCTCCATCCTCGAAAATATCAAAAGATTGCGAATCGCGATTTAACGCGCTGATAACGGTTTACGATGGCCTTAAAGACCTACATATTAAATAAACCTCATAAAAATGTAAAATAAATACTTAAGGGGTCATTATATAAAGCGTTTACAACGTATCAAGATGGTGCGTGTGTGGCTTCTCGTGTACCCAGCCAAGCGTGTAAATATTTATAAAAAAAAAGAGCGGGGAAAAAAATGAAAATAAAAATCCTATATCGTACGAAACGGTATCCAAAGATTTCCAGAATTCGGTATTATTAAAAGCTTAAAGCCCCATTAGCATAAGCCTTTTTTCTTCAGCTCCTCGAGCCTCGGTTACGGGCAAAGTCGTAAAAGGCAATAAAAGGTAGCTTCAAAATTACGGAAATAAACGAAAATCCCAAATAATATCCAAATTTTTCCCAGCTCGTGCGCTCGCCAGTGTGGAATAATGCGAATTTCACCGGAGGGATCCCGGAAAGAACGGCTACCTCCCCCTCGGTGGGAGGCATTGTTAAATACCGAACGACGTAAAATACCAAAAGAGAAAAGCGCATTGAAATGAGCGGCCTGCCCTACGCAAGGAGGGAGGCGAACAAGGAGATAACCCAGCGGAGGTTAAACTTTTTACACCCAAAGCTCTGGTCGCGCTTCCGCGGTTCACCTGACAAAACGCTGCTGCTACACGCACCTCCGCATACCTGAAGAACACACCAAGAGGGGAAGTATTACCTCTTGGCGAGTTTTTCGCGACACAGGTATGTGTGTGTGTGTGTGTGGCCCGAAAGCCGGCGTGCGATAACACCCGCTCTAAAGCCGGCGGTTGATAAAAAAAAAGGGGCGCGCGAGGGATTATTAATTGGCCCGCAGCTCGCGGGATTGAGATTGAGCGGTACAGTCCGCCCCGATGGCCTCGTAAATACATCGTTGAATAACTCAGGCTCGCGCGCCGTGAAAAGCTCTCGCTCTATGCCGGCCTTTTTTCCTTCGCTGCTCCCCCGCGTGCCCCCGGGGCCCGAGGCGGAAAATGCTAAAGTCGTACTATCTCTCCTCGGAGCGAGAGGGGAGGGGGCAGGCCCGCGTGGAAATTGAAATGCGTAATTAAATTCGAGCGTGTATGGGCGAAACGCGCGCGCAGAGGCGCGTGTGCGCGCCCGATCGCTGTGGGAAAGTCCGGATTTAAGTCTGACGGCCCTGCAAGTCCGCCGTCTCGGCTGCAGATGGAGAATATGGCGTAATGAAACACGCGTGATGAACGATTTGGCTAATTGAAAGTTAAGTAGAGAAAAAACAACGCACGCGCCTCTGCGGGCCCCGCGAGTATACGCCTAATATTGTATTATAAGATATGACGGCTATTAGACTTTGACTTTTGATTAACTTCGAGAGGCTCGAGCTTAACATTATATAAATATTACCTTTTCACTCTCGCTCTCTCTCCCGCCTTTTTTTTGCTTCTAAAATGGACAAATGGAAACTCGGATAAATATTTGCGGCATAAACTACAGTGCTGATAAATTATTTCAGCGATCAATCTTTATTTTTCTCTTTCGCAACGATCTCTTTAAAAAAATTGAGTTTCCAATTATTTCAAAGCACATCTTTATCTGGATGGTAGGGCGTAAAAAGCGAACGCAACAATGTCGCGCTTGGCTGACCTACTCGGTCGATTGAGCTTTCGCGTCGAGGGAACGAGCAAAGAAAAGCAAACGAAACGCACAAAGGGACATGCAGGCGATGAGTGTCGCCTCGGGGTCTGAAACGTACACTGGAACAAATTAGGCGCGGACAAATTATGTTACGCGTAGCTTGCGGCTTAAAAACCATTCGCTCTCTTGGCGTCAACTCGGCGAATAGAGTGTACGTGAAACGGCTTACTCTAATGATCTCCATGGCTTGTATGGATATTTGACTCTTAGCTCAACGTGTGTGGTTTATTATTTACGGAATCTTTTGGAAATCCGAACTAGACCGATATAATGCTTCTGAAAAATGATCAGCCTACAAGATGAATAGGCTGCGAAGAATAATTTAAAGCGCGTTAACCGGAACTATAGGCGCGTGGCACTATTTGAAGCTGCTTTAGTCGGGCATAAATCAGCTGGTTACGATCGGCAAAAGCGAAGACATCTAAAATCCAAGATGGAAAGTTTGGCGCCAACGACGATATTTACGCACCGATGACGCTTATTCTCTGAAAAGTCGAGCCGGCCGCGCATTCGAAGCCCAGTTGTTGGTGGAAAAAGAGCAGCAAATGCGCCGGGAGGTGTAACATAAGGCTCGCGTGATTTTCCAATGTCGATTAGTAGCTACACTCTCACTCCCATGGTCAGTTCACGAGAAAGAGAAGGAGCCATTAAAAGCGCTTGGCTCTAAGAGTCCAACGCGTTATTATTTATAGCCGAGAGGTGAAACGCAGCAGCAGCGGCGGCGGGGTCGGCAACGCCCGCGTCTATTAGCCGACTCGTCTGACATTAAAGGTGAGACTACGCACTTATTGTGCCCCCCCTCTCTCTCTCTTTCACGCACGTGTTAGTTCACGTAATTTTTCAAATTCACCTTCCGGCTTCTTATAAAGCTCAGCTGGTTGGAGAGTCGGGCTTTTGCGTTGGATAACAAGTGCGCGCTGAACTCTCTTTTGAAAATCAACGTGATTTTGCATTGGAACTTTACGAGCTGGTTTCTCGGGGATTTTATTGATTCGACCGAACGAATGAATGTATTTTGTTTAACGATCACTTTACATTTATCGACTTTCAATCCTGGACGCGCCGCAGAGTAATTATCCAAGCCAGCCGAGTGAATAAACGTTCTTAACATACTGAATTTCTCTATTAATAGACAATAATCCACGTGAAGCGGCCGTAACGAGATAAATGGTAGAAAGTAAGACTGCGGAGAGACGTAAACGTAATATTCGGTATTTACCGACGACCCGAGAGAGAGAGAGAGAGAGAGAGAGAGAGAGAGAGACGTCTTCATCTCGGTCGGATTTTTGCGGGCAATTAAGGATCGATCTTGCGAGAGCCGAGACGAGAGCGCGTACGACGAAAAAGTTCGCCAGAATAGGAGAAGATTGAACGAAGCAGGCGAGAGAAGAGGCCGCAGAGAGGAAAAGGATCGCCCGCCACGGAGGAGCGAGTGCGTGAAGGATAGCGCGGCAGAGACGAAGTGCGCGCGGAATAGATGAAAAAAAAAGGGAAAAAAAAAGAAAAGTCGAACGAGACGAGGACTAAGAGCACACACACAGACTCGGTGCAACAGATATGCAGAGGCGAGAGAGAGAGAGAGAGAGAGAGAGAGAGAGAGAGAGAGAGAGAGAGAGCCGACGGGGGTATAAGCGCGCGCCTTAAATCCGCGTACGCGCGTCCCGGGGTAATTGCATTGTACGCGGCTGTCCTTTGAAACGCCAATCACCGACGACAAAACGCTCGTCGCCGGCCCGTCGACGTCGTCCCCGGCCTAGAGAGAAGCTGCTGCTGCTTCGTCTTCCTCCTCCTCCTCTCCCTTCCCCGCGATCCACCGCCACTTCATCCTGCTACTCGATGAGCTTGCTCGGGAAAAAGGCGGCAGGCAGATTCGAGAGCAGATACGTGTACGCGCGACCGAGCGAACGAGCGTATTTCAATCGGGAGGAAAAAGGCCGCGGGGCCTCTTTCTCTCTTCTCGGTTTTTTCGCCCCCTCGAGCGGCAGATCAGCCCCCCTCTCTTTCCTGCAGCTCCTCTTTCTCTAGCCACTGCGAGGCTTTAATGTAAAATAGGCGCAAGCAGGAGAGCCAAGTGAAAAGAGAGCTTTGTCGATCTGCACTCGATGCTCCCTGCCGCCGTACAGCCGTTGCCATTTGTTCGCTTTTCCTTTTCTTTTTTCTCTCCCCCCTTTCCTTTCCTACCGTCTTGTTTGCGTCGACCTTTTTTTTTTCTTCTCTCTTCTTGCGCCGCAGTGAAATGGAAAGAACCGACTGATCGAGATTTATCGGAGAGGATTTTCGAAAAGATTACCCCCGCAAGCGTGATGGAAGTCGAGCGAGTTTTACTCGGGGGAGAATTCGAGTTTGGGGTAACATGGTAATGATCGAGCATTTTAATGGAATAAGTGATACGTGTACGAATGTCCGAAAAGAAAAGAAAAAGGAGAGAAAAACGTAGGGCGCCGTAAATATTTATTACGCTCCGAAATGATCGGCAATTAATCCACGGTACGGCCAGTGTGTAACCGCGCGTTATAAAAATAATTCATCCGACCGACTTTTTCCACGCATCTCTGGGCTAACCATAGGATTCAATAACGCGCCGCGGCCTCATTGACTTTCCGACGAAATCCCCGAGCTCTCTGCGTCATAACTCGCGACAGCATATCGGTCTCGCTGTCAACGTCCTCCATATCGCGCACCTACGATGTATCTCACGTACGCCATTCGATTATTAGATCGGCAGGCTAGGAAAGGGGGAGGGTGAGGAAAAAAAGATAGAGCGCACACTCTCGTCGCGTAGCCGATCGTCCGGCAATAAAACGCGGCAAATTCGCTCAATTTGTAGTTCGGCGCGGCGCGTTGACTGTGCCGCGGCAGCAAAAACCGCCGTCAATCAAAGAGCGAGCAAACGGCCGCCGCCGGCAATTAAAACTAATTCAGTGAGCAGCAGCCCGAGCGAAGTGTGCTACGCGCGTGAGAAAAGCCGGCCGACCTCGCCCCTCGAGGAGAGAGAGAGAGAGAGAGGTCCTCTTCTTTCTTAGTCGTAGTAGAGGCAGGACGTGGCTGGACTTCATGGAAAAGGAAGTCCCGATAGGCGAGGACGAGCCGGCGTGTGCTGTGCACCAGGGCAATTAGAAGATCCGCGTCGATCCTTAGCCGGTAAGTGATTGACAAGCCCAAGTACTCTCCGCTAGTCGAGCTCTCCTCCTCGACTCATTCCGAGGCGCGTGAGCGTGAATAATCAAGGCTCGCAATCAGGCGGCAGAAGCAGCGGCTCATCGTATAAGCTTTCGCGGTTTGCCTAGGGCAACAAAAAATTGTCAATAAACATGCCGATAGAGAGCCGGCGGAGATCGGGAGTAGCTTGTACGCCGCGCCGACAAGAAAGATCAACTCGCAATTATTTACAAACTCCGGGCCAGTAGTTAATTAAAAAAAAAAAAAGAGGAAGGGGGCCGAGGAGAAAAAAAACTGGACCGGAGAGCTATACCGCAGCCGGCTTCTTCTTCTTCTTCTTCTCTCCGAGAGAAAAGCAGAAAGAGAAAGAGAGAGAGAGAGATGCGAAGCACGAAGTAGCAACAGCAGCGAGTGCACGACGTGATTGGCATGCGCACGCGAGTAGCGCCGGCATGTATGTGTGTATGTGCGCAGAGGAGAGGGACGCGCGCGTGCAGGTGTTCCAGCGTCGTCGAGTCGCGATTACGCGAGAGGCCGCGTGCCAAAGCGAGCCTGACACACGCCGACAATGAGAGTAGCCCGACCGGCCCGTTGCTCCCCTTCCCTCCACACCCTGCGAGAAATTTATCGCGGGATAAGAGAGGTTGCGCGAGCCTTGGAAATGTCGTTCCAGCTGGAAAATAGCTCGTCGCTCGCGAGCAGAGAGTTTTGAGTTTTGTTAAGAGGGGGATCAGTAGAAACGGATGGATATGGTTAGACGGTGTAAGCGCGACCGTTAAGGCTTGATTGGGCCTTTAAAAGAAAAATTAGCCTTCGCCGAGAGCGCGTAAAGACTGACGTTTTGGATTTACCGTTTATTATTGCGCCAGTCATTATGCCGAATTACTTTGAATATTAAAGCATCGGCTGCTCGAACTTGAATTGCATTAATTGAAAGGGCCTCGTCGTTAAACGTTATTTAGGATGTTTATAAAATTATCGTAAAAGAGTCGTCTTAAGCGGCAAAAGAGAAAATGATATTGGACGTGGGTAATAAATAAATGCGAGAGAGACTCTCTCTCTGCTTGACTTGTTTCTCGGGTGATGCGCGTAAAAATGTAGAAACTTGGCGATTTATTGATAATATAGCGTTACGACGAGAAAAAGGGAAGAGAAAAAATATCGATGGTTTCATTGCCCAGCCGGAATGAACATTTTTAACACGAAAAAGCGCGCGATTTCAATGAAATTTAGTTCATTAGGCAGATTGGAAACGATGCAAAATAAAAACGAGCAAAAAAAAAAAGATCGAAGGAGGACTCGGAAAAATTTATTCCTTGTAAAATTGATTTTTATTGAATTATATATAATTCAAAGCCCCGGCGTGTCTTTTTTAATAGCCCACTTAATAGCCAGCGAGAGCGCGCTCGCATAAGCGCTAACAATAAATAATTACGGGAAAACACGATAATTACATTACTCATAATTTACAGTCCAGCCTCGCATTTGCACCGGAATAATAATTCCCGAACGGCTGCCGCCGCCGCGGCCGTGTATTATAAAATCCGCCTTGTTAAGAACGCGTCCCCTCTTCTCTCTTTCTCTCGGGGCAAGAAAAAGACGCCCAGAGGCAGAGTCGTCGCATTAACGAGCTATAAATTAATGAGCCCCGGCCAAAGAATCGGAGAAAAATCGCGAGAAAGAGAGGTGGTAGTGCGGAGCTCTCTCGATCTTCCCTCTCGGCGACAAGATTTACGCGCCGGCGTCGTAATGAAGTAGCGACTCATCAGGAGGAGGCGGGGGGGTGTCCGCCGAGCGTACATGACGAGCTGCATCATCGGCACGCGGGCTCTTTGTCCAGCTCTCGAAAGCTCCGCTCGCAAGTTCGACGTGCCGATGATTGCGCCCGAGCCGTCGTGATTTAGCGCGTTTGCTATGCAGGCGAGTAAGGTCGTATGAATGATGGCGCCAGCGCCATCAAAGCCCAGCGTATGTTTGCCTATGCACGCTCTTTCTTTCTTGCTCGTTCTTTTCGTCCTTTTTAACCACCCACTGGCTAAAACGACCGGTTAACGTACGGCCTCGGACCTAATGTTCCGCGTTAATTTCCGATAGGTAGATGTGCTCTCTGTGTGGTTAAGATTCCGTCGGCTGACTATCCTACCTTTCAATGCGCTTGATTTTCTCTTGTGTGCGGGAGAGTACACACGGGCAAAGAGTGCCGAGAGAGTCGATTCAATAGACCAACTCTCGGGGCCCTGATGATTTCCCTTAGCGCGCGACGCGCCTATTCATTTGAGCACACAGGGCAACGCTAGTTGACGGCAGCTTCCTCATAGTCGCCGTTAAAAAAAGTGACAAACCCAACCTCGTCTCTCTCTGGAGCTAAATATATCAACTTCCTCATGCCACATGAGAGTTTGGACTCCATCAATCTCACTCGGGTAGGCGTCGCAGGCGATTGGCCGTATTCAAAATTAGCCGGATGACCATCAGGATTTTCACGAGCCCCGGACTGGAATATTATTTATTCCATTAACGAGCCCAACAGCTGTAACGTCCTAGGCTTATACACGCGGTAGACACGCGAGTGCGCAATATCCGGCGCATCCCAACGGAGAGATGCAATTTCAGGCGTCGCTAGTTGCCGCTGCCGCTGATGCCGGGGCGTCCGCTCGTAAACTAGTCCTATCGGCTATCGGGAGAGTGCAAGCGGGGCCCCCACGGCCATTCGACGAATCGGCCGGCGTGGGAATATCGCCGGACGCGCATCATCGGCAACGATTTTCAACCCGAGCGAGAGAGAGAGAGAGCTCGGCCTAAAAGCGGGCCAGCAGCAGCAGCCTAGCCGCGCGCACGACGAGGAGGCGCGAGCCATAAGGAAGGACCGATCGCTCGCTCGTCGTCGTATTTCACGCGGCATTTAAGTCGACCGTAAAACCGCCCCGGCGATATGTGTGCTTCAAAGACGCGAGAGCCACACCACGCGGGAGAGAGACTCTCTTACCTCCCGCTTGCGTATATGGCAGATGGGTGGGGCAGCTCGTTAATCGGCGCGTTAGTCAAGCTAATTGTTCGCTGTATACGATGAATTTGGCGAGGAGAAATATCGATGTGGCGACTAGTGGAGATTGTGGAACTGTTCGGATTAGTCATGGCTTGATTTTAAAACGCTTTACACTTTTTGCCGTTTGATCCAGATCTCCTGTGTATATATCTGTATATATAGCCGAACGATTTCACGAGTTTTCACTTTTGTTGCTCGCGATATTGCGGCATGTATGTAAGGTGCAAAACGACGGCTGGTTTTATTATGGCTAGAGGGGGGCTCTCTGTTGCGTCGACAAGCGCGGCGAACAAATAACGATCGCAGCGAAATAAAATAAAAGCCCGGCCAAACAAGCCTACCCTCTCCCCCCCCACACCCCCTTTGCCTACTCCTTTAGCCACCTGCTATTATCATGCTAACGTTACCGGCTCGCATTAAGACCGGGCCTACGCTCGTAAATCCCGGCTCATTTGGATCGGCGATAAATCCAGCAGGCGATATCACTCGCCACGGCGTACCGCGGTAAGCTCGACAAAAAAAAAGGAATGGAAGAAAAGCCTGATAAACTTTCAGTCATCTTACGAGGTGCCCACGGCACAGCTCGCGGCGCACGGACGATGAATAAAAAGCAGCGAATGAGAATAAGAGAAGAACAAGGGGCGTGCAATAGTAGCTGCTTCGAGAGTTCGGGAAAGCGTGGCTCGACTGCATCCATCTTCTTTGCTCCCTAATTAATTGCCCTATCGAGTTACCCCCGGCGCGCCGAGACTCGCGCAACCCCCGCCTCTCCTTCCCTCCCGACCAATATACCTACCTCCACGAGAGGGAGAGGTTATTAATTATGAGCTCGCGCTATCGGGTTTGTAGAGCCGTTAAATTAACAAATCGATCTCTCCTTCTCCGCCAGCATCCCCCCCTCCCTCATCTTTCGGCCGATTGGACTCTGCCTCGCGAGGTTTCACTTTTTTTTCTTTATTACATCCCAAGCGCCAGATGTAATTGTGCGATTCGTCACGTTTTCCAGTGTTATAGAGATATTCGAGCGATTCCCCCCGGCCCCGAACGGACGCTTGAGTAGCGGCGTGAAAGAGAGAAAGAGAGGGAACAAGCATCGAGACGAGATTCTGTGCTTATGTTTTCCCTAAGTCGCGAATTAAAATTCTTCGGCGGGTCGTTTATTACGGCCGCCGAGATGGCCGCGATATTTCAGTTTTAGATCTCTGATACACGGCCGCGTTTTGCAACACCTCGCGCGCGCGCGCGAGCGCGAAAGAGAGGCGCCCCTCGGCCCCTACACTTGTTGCATACATGCGAGAGTGAGAGAGTGAGAAAAAGTGTTTTTTCCTCCTTTCCGCGCCTAAGAGAGAGAGAAAGAAAGAGCTTGGGACGAAAATTAATTCTACAAATGTTTCTCGCACTTAATTTATGCGGCCCTTGTTTCGAATGGTATTACACAAATATTCGGTGTAAACTTAGAGCCCGAGCGCGCGCAAATACAGTTGGCTTTGTACTTTTACCGAACTCCACTTATTTTAGATATTAAGTGGAAAATTTATTATTTCCACCTTTTTCAAATGGTTTATAATGCTTTTTTGCGTTTTCGGTTTCAGGCTAAAATTTTCATTAAATTTTTCGCGCTCCTATACAGCCGCCGTAAATTATCCGAGATTTTTGCTTCAATGAAAAAAGTCGAGGTATTCAAAGCTAAATTGTTTTACGTTTTCCAAGAAATAAAAATCTATTATCGAGGAAATGAAGAGAAAAAAAAACAATACGTATAAGTGTGATTTAAATTTCTTGGTTAATATCGAGCCAGTTCCCACATTTGTCATTCGTTAGTGGTCAACACACGAACACACAGACACGCGCTAACACTCGCATATTTGTTTGGATGCCAAAAAGTTTTCAGAGGCCGCCGAGAGCTACTGAAAAAGCAGCGAGGACAGTTATACTCGTTTGTCATGTCGAAACCCCCTGGTTTTCTGGAATTTAGAATGTCGCGTTGCTAAGTACAAATAAGACAGCCGGCTTATCTCCTTCTCCCCCAGCGGCAGCGGACTACCACCAATCCCCAGCGAACTTCCACATACGAGCGCGCATTTTATCCCGTAGATCACTCACACACAGAGCGCCGACGATAAAGCTAAAAATTTAACAATATTTCAACTGTCTCTCGCGTCTCCCCCGCCCGCACCCCAACTACGCCGAGTATTAGGAATTCCCCTGGATTTAAATAATCAAAAAATCTCGCGCAATTTTCGTAATTTATCCTTTGCAGCGCTTACAACACTTTTACAGCCAAACTAACGAACCAGACGTCCTCCTCCCCCCCCCCCCAAGCTCCCTTGCCACATGACGAAAAGCAAGCGAGTGCCATTACGTAAAACAGCTTGTAAAACTGTAATGCAACACAACGCCGCGACCGCCCCGGCAACGTTCACGCACCGAATATAATTAACAACCGCTTTCCCCCTCCCCTCCGTAGACCGGCCCCACCCACGACAACCAGAGCTGCTAACGCATCTGCTTAGAGAGAGAGAGAGAAAGGGCCGCGCATAAGACGAGAATTACCCGCTTCTTCATAAAGCCCCCGTGCCGAGAGAGCGCTCGAGAGGGAAAGTGACGGAAAATGCATAATACCACGCACGCGCTGCTAACGACGCAAAGCTTATGTATAGGAGAGTGTGCGCGTACACAGGCGCGATCAAGCGAGCGCTTGTTTTACCCGAGATCGCGCGTTCGCATCCAATTAAGCCCGAGCTCGATTAGCCGATTCGCTTAATTATGCGGGATAATATGGAAATTATGCGCCCCTATACGCCCCTCTCTCTCCCTCTCTTCTCTTACTTCCAAAGTTAAGTCTGTACATGCACGGATTCAACGCTCGCACGCTAGATCTCTCCCCGCCCCATTTTACCTCTTGTTTTGCTGGGAGGATTATTATTAGCCAACGCAGATTATTTTCGAGCGTATACACGTAAGTTACGCGCGCCTTGATGGTTTTGGCTGCTCGAAAGTTTATCCTTGTATATCACGGATTTCGGTTATTCGAGATTAGCGCGTGTATACGCTCGAGAAGTTTTGTAGTTTAAATTTGAATTTTTTTATTATGATACGCCACCCTCCCTCGTCTTGCCGCCACTCACGGCTCGTTTATTGATATCAATTTACGCGTGGATTATCGTTACCCGATTTTCTGGATTTACGTAATTTTATTGCGGATGATAAATATGATATAGCATGAGAAATGGATATACGGAGATATATACGGCGAAAACAGGCGCAGAGGCCTACTAGGCACATCTAATGACTGGCGTTATGCGTATCTCTCCATAGTAGATAATCCATAAAACTGCTCACCTGTAACAGAAAAATTGAATAATTTATTAATTTTTTTTCTGCAGTCGCTACAGAGACGTGTAAATTTAATTATGAACGGCGCGAAATTATTGCGCGTTTGATCGTTAATACAAGCTTTTCCAAAAGTGCAATAATTCTCGGATAAGAAAAAGCAACAACAACAAAAAGGTTAATGACGCGAAATTCAACGAGACTTTCCTCAAAAAGTCCTCGACTACCGAAAAGAAGTAGATCCAGCGCAATTAGCCAACCGCGATTTCGCAAAGTGTAGCCACTAATGACTTTTCGCGCGCGAGCGCGGGAGGCTTCGAACTATGGGACTTTAGATAGCAACGACGGAAGCATAACGCGGTGTTTAAATTTGCCGATTAGAGACTACTGTTTTAGATCCTGAATTTTCACTCGTTAGGCACTCGAGTCCCACGACTGTGACTTTCGTTTTCCTCATTTTTCTAAGATAAACAGCAAAACGACGACGCTCCTTTGAGATACGTCTATGTACGCAATGACGTATTAGTAGGACGATCGGTTCTCGAGAATATCAGGCGCTAAATTGAGCTCATTATTGCAAAAAAAAAAAAGAAAAAAACGGCCGTGTAAGCCTGGAAGAGAGATAAATGTATAACGTTCGCGGCGTCGACGTAGCGCGCTTGGCTATACAATTTAGAGAGGGAAACTCTTTCAAAGTGGCACATTCCGCCCTAAACCTAATGATGTACTCTCCGGCGTAGCGCAACAACTCCAAGAGAGCCGAGGGGAGAATTGATTGATCGTCCGCGTTTATTTCTACCTCGTCAGTTCGTACCTTCGGGCTCTCTGAATTACACCGGCTCTTTTTCTTTTCTTTTCATTTGCAACGCACACAAGAGCCGAGCTATCCAACTAAGCAGGCAGTGAGGGGCTTCATATACAGCCAAAACTTTCATTTCCGCAGCAAGCTCTTATTTCGAAAGACGCTCTGCGGAAGCGTGTATACCGTCGATAGTCTCGGCAGCACGTGACGCACACCGCAGAGAAGAGTACATCAGAGAGAGAGAGAGAGAGAGAGGGAGAGAGGAAAAAAAAAGAGAGGGAGAATCGATTGGGCGCGCAGCGTCTTTGGCTGACGTATCGAGGCGCGCGCTGTCGCGCCCATTACCATTACAATGCCGGCACAATGCCGCGCGTATCGGCCACCAAGATCTCAGCGCACGATCTTCAACTCCGTCTCCCTTCTCGCCCCTCCATCGGTACCACGTGCGGTTTATACAGCATCTCCCTCGCTTTTTGCTCGGTACTCCTGCCACCAGTCTCTCTTCCTCCTCCTCCTCCCCTCCGTATGTTTTCTTTGGTACCGCGGCAGGCTAGATAAGTTAGAGTCGTCGGGCTATCGGACGTTTTCGCTCTCTCTCTTCTCGGGTGGCTTGTTTACTCGTAGCAACTCTCTGCGAGCGCCACTTTGTAGCTATACTCTACTCTCTTTCTGACGTATCAAGCCGCTTTCTCGAGCAAAGCTCAACTTCTACTGCGTGTCTTATAAATACTCTTTCGAATATTCGTAACTGACCCATGACTATGTTTTACATTACCCCCTGCATTTTGTTTAGTTGTTTTTTTTTATAATTTTAACACAAGAGTTTCCGGAATAAATATTCTATCCGCGTAATACTATATATCCCCTTTTTTTATCAGTACATTACGGTGTCTGCACTCTGGGGTGCGTGCTCGTGTATATGTGTATACCGCAATGAGAGAATAGAAGAGAGAGAGAGAGAAAGAGTGGTGATTTTCTATATACACCAGAATATATATCGCGTGCTTATACACGCGCAGCTGTAAATTACAATGGTTTACGCGGCCGTGTGCGATTCTGCAATATTCTCCACTGTCACTGCTGAAAGGCCAGATATAGGCCATGGTACAAATAGCTTATCAATCAATCTCTCCGCCCCCTCCCTTCCTCCTTCCATCCACCGCTCCACCGTATCTCCTGTCCCACACCCTTCCACTGCTCCCTTGCGGTACTTGTACACGTAATGCGTAGGCACGATATAAAGCACCAACGTCGATCTCGTTCAGGCACATACGCATAATAATGAAAGTAAAAGCCAATGGTAAAAGCGGAAAAGAGAAAGAGAGAGAGAGAGAGAGATCGAGGGCGATAGAGAGAAAGAGGGAGGTGAAATAGCGGATAGTGCAAATGGAGAAGCAATATTTATCGAAAATCCTCAAATTGTCCCCCCTTGCTCTCCCTTGCACTAGCCTTGTTCCTCAGTCTCGACACATGCATTATGCATTTTATGCGAGTGTAGCTCGAGAGGCGAAGAGAGGAGGCCCAAGACTAATCCCCATTGGTTCTCGCTTCTCTTGTACATACGCTGCTCGCGTCTCGTATATTCGAGCGACTACTCCGCTCTTACTCGTCCACGAGTCCTTCTCTATTTGTCGGACTTCCGCCGGCGACGTGCACTTCTACTCGCAGCCAGTCAGTCAATGCGTCTTGCTTGATGCGTGTCTCTCTGGACTTTTACGATCTCCTCTTACCCTTACCCCTATCTTCCTCCTCTCCTTTCTCTCTTTCTTCGCGTTTCTTTCCCCCTTTTTTCCAATTTTTTTTCGGGCCAGGCTCTACTTTTCGAACCCAAGCGTGGATCTCCCTCTTTTTTATCTCGAGGACCCAAACGCGTACCCTATACTCGTCTCATCGGTGTTCAATGTCCGATCACTCGTTGTGTTGCTCGAACCCATTTCTTTTGTTTTTTTTTCTCCTCTTTCGCTCTGCAACGTATATAACGAGAGCCTTGCAACAGACTCTCCCCCGCGACATAAATCATCAATTGCTCAATACTGAAATCACGTCCACAGAGTGCGCCGGTTAAAGAAAAAAAAAAAAGGAAAGAAGTGAGCCGGGCAAGGCTCAAGAGATACTTAAGAGAACCGTAAGGCGCCTAATGATTACAGCACGGCTCGTGCACACGTGCGCCACAATTATTCACGAGACACACACTCTCTCCCTCCCTCCTTCTCTATCTTTCTCTATCGTTGTTCGCGCGTTCGCACACGCGTTTCAATTTAGATAAACTAACGTCGAAATGAGCGGCTACCGCGCTTCGGCTTTGCGCCTGTGTACACATACAGTCACGCCCCTGCGCACGCGATTTCGAGCGAGAGTCGAGCCTAAGTCTGTGTGTGTGTATACGCGCTAGAGGGAGAGAGGGACGATGTTCGCGCGACGGTATAGACACGCCGCGCGGCTGTATCGGTGGAGCATAGGCTCTATAAGAGATACACCGATATTACGCTCGTTTTGCAGCATTTATCCAGCCAATCTCGAGCCTATGGTAATTCCATGCCACCGCGAGATCGGGCATTTTTGAGAGAACGTAATCCTTATACCGACAAGCCGTTTCTAATAAGCCTAATAAGCTGCGTGTTTAGTGCCGGCGACTCGCGGTGAAAACGACGTTTTTGTTTTTGTTCGTTTTGCTTTTTGTTCATTTTCAAATTTGGTTATGTAAAATATAATTTATGTCCCTAGAATTTCGCTCTACATACACACTGCCGAGACACAACGATATACTTGTTGAAAGTTTGTAATAAAGTCACTCTCGGCAAACATAGGTAGCGAAAACGAGCGTACATTAATAAAGCGGTATAGACCAGCTGGAAAGTAAAAAGAAAGAAGGGGGGTTGGGGGGGGGATAAAAAAGAGCAGAGAGAATACGAGCGGGAGAGCGCGTAACATTGAAAAATGAAGGCATTAACATTTCAAACGTCAAAAGGCGCCATTGTTGCGCTGCGCGCGCACGCACTCAGCGACACGTATATAAAAGCACTGTTCGCAAGTGTATACAAATCGTCTAATGGGGTTTCATAACGTCGAAAGGAATCGGCGCTAGAGAAAGAGAGTGAGAGTGCCATTGCAGTGGTGTGCGCTGCGGCTAGGACACACCCGTGCATGCAAAATTATAGCCGCGCGTCTCTCCTCGCCTTCCTTTTCATTCCAAGCGCGCGCAAGCACTCGCTGCTGCCGGCAGCGTTGTTGTTGTTCTTTTTTTCTTGCTTTAGCCCTCTAGTGTAGCCCGAGCGAGAGAGAGAGAGAGAGAGAGAGCGGGAGGAGGCAGTTCCTGCGCACACCCCGCGAGCCATATTAATGGTAGCCGTGATCTTTCTCGACGCCGCCGCCGCGGCTTGGCGCAAGCCGAAGGGGATCAAGGACGCGCGTGAGCTCCTGTTACTACATGCACACACGGGGCAACCGAGAGAGAAAAGAGACCCTACAAGAGCGACGAATGGAATCGTGAAGTTTGGGTGTGGGCCGCCGGCGAGCCTACAGCCGTCATGATAATTGCGAGATTTTCATCGACTAGGTTGACTTGCTGGGTGTGTCCGGGATGAATTTTTTCTTCATGTCGGCAGTCCTCGCCCCTTCTTCTCTCTCCCTTGCCGTTCGTTCGGCTCAGAACGAGGCGTTTTATTACCGAGCGAAAGGCAGCTCTGCGGTTATACTTGCCTTTGAGAAAGAATTTTTCGTTTATAGAGGCATCGGTATTTTCGACTCCCCCCCCCCTCTCTCTTTCTCTATCGCTAACTCGATTAACGATTTTCAAACGTTATAAGCTGCCTGTACGCTGGAATCATTAAGTTGTAGGCTTAGCTAAGTAATTCCAGGGATAACGTAGGCATTTGGCTTTTATTAAATAAAGCCGCGTGGGCTCGTAAAGTGTCAAAGCTACGCTCGGAAAATGTGTCTATTAATAAATTTTCCGAAATATTATGTAGCTACATTTAGCAATATTCCATTAAATCAGGCGATTCTTTTTTTTTTTTTTTTTTTTCTTTGTCTCGATGATCAAACGCAATTTAGAAATTCGATATTTACGCAGATTTATAAGCGCCGTCGAATGAGGGGGGGAGGAAAAGTTATCGCAACGAGCACAAGGCTATGCGTAAGCACGAGCCGTTTAAAAGTGTATCGGCGGTTTATGGCGGCGCCATCAAGTATATACGAAGATTGTCAATGCGGCGACACTCAAACAATGGAACGGAGCAAAGGCCCAAGGTATATCGTCGGTATATCTTCTGGGGCGCAGTTACGGGAGTAGATACGTATCCAATCTTGACATCTAAAGTTTCACGTGTCTCAAGCGCACTCAAGGTTCTCCGTCTAGTCAACGCTCATTCTTCTTAATCCCAACGATCGCAACAATTCACCGCGAGCGTCATTAACGTTACATTTTTTGTTTGTTTAATTCTTCCAATGGCATTCGAAGTGAAATTTTCTCGATCTTGCTTTTCTAACAAATTTTAACAGTCCATTGTTTGAAACCTGCGCGAGGAAAAATTTCAAGGATAACGACACTAGGACAAATTGTCGCTAATTCCATCGATCCGTCAGAAGGGCTGTGCGGAGAAAGAGGGCAACGTAAAAAATCGGCTAAGCAGCGAGCGATGAGCCGGGCAAATTCCCTTATTAATAAGAATAAATAAACGAAGAAAGATTTCGCATATCTTACTTTCCATCTGGCTCCCCTTTACCCGCCATCTGCTGCTTAATCTCCATCCGCGGGCTCGACGCTCTCGCGATTGCAGCCTATTCCAAGCGACGCACGCACATACACACGGACACACGTATACACCTATACTTGGGCCGCGCGTTCTCCGCGAGTATAATACGGGCATTAATAAATCCAAACGGGTATTAATGCGGCTAATGTATGCGCGCTGGGCATTTGTTGCACTCGTCCACTTTGTAAAAGTCGCCACGAGGGCCCTCTGCTATCCCTCCACAATGCCGCGCGCGCTTCGTGTTTACGCGCGCGGGCCGCAGCACGCGCTCAATGCTACCGGAAGCTAGGCCGACCAGTCCCGGGATTTTACTACTTAAGGCGCTATTTATTCTTGAAATTGAAAAAGCCTATAGGCTCGCTCGATTCAACTCGAATTTTTTTTCGTTTCTTTTATTTTCATCTGGTTCAATAGTTGGCTCGTGATGTGAAGGACTCATTTATTAAGATAATGAATAACGGAGAGAAACGCGGTTGAATTTGATATTGACATTGGTCGACACGCAAATGCGCCTCGGCTAATTAGCCACATCGACGTGAACGACTTTTTCCTTAGGCGATAGAGGGGCCTCTCGGTAGAGCTGGCGAGAAGATTTCTTCGAGCACCTCAATACCCGTGCGTCTCCGCTTAGGCATCTCGACAATCTCTTAGCTCCTCTCAACTCCCCCCGGACGTTCACGGCAAGGCTCTCATTCTCGGATGCTCCCGGTGGCGGCGGCTGGGCACAGTAGCCATTCGTCCCTATCAATTACAAGGCGTGTAGAGCAGCATAAAAATATCATAAACAAGTCCCGATCAAATTCCAACATCTCGAAGCGCTAATGCGCCGACGTGAGGCACCCGAGGCGGCGGCGGCGGCGGCTTGCACAGGCCTTACACTTACAGCAGTCCACTTGCCGACGTCGGCGCCCTTTCTCGTTCTCTTCCACGCCGCCTCCGGCTGTCGCGGCGGCTCGGCTTTTCCGATAGGCGGCGACGTCTCGTTAGCACGAGCCTGTAGGTCTGTCGGCGCTACCTCGCCAGAGGAGAGGTGTCTTCCCCCACCCCACCTTTATCCGCGCGTCTGACTTCGCGCTCTTCTTTTTCCGCCGCCACCCTCTCTCCTCCTCCCTCCCCCCCCCCGTCCCCCGATTCTCGCTCCCAGCGAGCGCTATATCCTTTTCCTACTCCTCTCTTTTTAACGAAGCCTGCGCGTGTGTCGGGAAGCTCTCCTGGCTACTGCTGCTACACTCTATATGCTCTGGCAGGGCTTGATTTGTACGCGCTTTGCTCGCTGCCTGTGTACGACTATTTGTGAGGTAGCTTGAATGTTGGCGCGTTGTGTATTAATGTGCGTAGGGAAGAGGCGCAGTGAATTAAAGTTGAGCGCGTGTTACTCTTCCTCCGGCAATAACCCCTGTCATCTACGGGCTTGTACTGATTAAAAATGACAAGCTTGCAAACGGTGCGCGCGTTCGTATATCTTTACATTTCGCGCAGGTAGATGTGAGCATAATGATGTACGTTCCCTGCTACTGGGCATACGGAAAATCCGTTGAAACGTTTGTAATCTTGGGAGTTTTCAGAGCATTCTTTTCTCGAATTTCTCAAAGTCCGGGATTTCCTTTCAGCCTTACTGCGCAATGAAGTTAAAAATGAGAAGAGAGAGAGAGAAGGGGGAAGGGGGCAAAGAGACACGAGAAAACGGCAGGTACGCTTGTTCTCGCGAAGCTTGGAAATAAAGCGCAAGTATATAGGGTCTTGGGCGGACGAATTCAAAGCGCAGAGCGAGAGAGAGAAAGAGAGCCGAGAGAACAAGTAAGAGGATATGGGAAATCGCGGCAAAAGGATCTCTCGCCTCGGCGTATCAGCGTCAGAGGGCGAGGAAAGGGGAAGCAGGCGCGGCACAGAGAGCGACGACAGCCGCAGCAGCAGCATCGCACGCGAGGGAAAGAGGAAGAGAGAGAAAGAAGAAGCACGTCGATACTCGTTAACCATAACACCAGGGCGGCCTCCCTCACCCCCTTATCTGGCAGCTCTCTTTCTTCTCCTCTATTCGCTCCTCCTTCGTTTCGCTTTTTCGCGCGTATTTAAGCGCTGCAGATAGGCGCGGACATTTCGATACCATATTAAGCGCAGGAGGAGAAGAAAGAGACAGGGGCGGAGGGGGGACGAGATAGGGTGGGCCGGTGTTCGGCTTCTCTCCCCTTCCCCCCCTTCTACTGTAGCTTGGCCGCGCCGGCTTCTTTGCTCGCCGCGCTACGACTGTCAAGGACGCCTTCGTATCACTCGATTTCGATGCACGCGATACTAATTGCGTACATCGGCAAGGAATGCGGAGGGGCTTTTCACCAGCGCGCCGCGGGGAGAAAAAGAGGAGGGGAAAGAGAGAAAGAGAGGCCGAGGCTTCTTGCGGACTTGCTGTGTACACAGACACACAGACACAGGTGGATATGTGTCTGGTCTTTTATTTGCTCGCCGATCCTACGAGCATTGAGGGTATGTATACGCCGCTTGAATACCGTATCGGTTTGTTGCTATAGTTCTCTCTTTCTCTCTTTCTCTCTTTCTGGAATCTCTCAGAATTCACGCGCTCTTCTGCTCGTCTTTTTCTCCCCCCTCCTCCCTTACCAACTTTATAACAGATCTGATAGAAATTTCGAATTGGTACAGCGTAGCGCGGTGGATTTAATTGACAATTAATAGGAAAATCCAAGGAACGCGACGCCTATAGCGGGGACGACAAAGACGCGGGAAGAGCTTGGTTAGCAGAGGGATGCGCGCGGCGCATTTACGAGCTGGCAAATGACGCGTGATAAATCGGCAAGGGTCGCCGCGTCATTTTTCACGACGACGTCAAACAATGACAAATCAAGCGCGATCCGTATTAATGCCTCTATTCCAGGCGGACGCGACTCGGCCGAGAGCTAGCCAAGAAGCCCCGCGGCGAGGGAGGGAGGGACGAGTAATTGTCCACATCGTCCATAACTGATACACGCTCGCACTTCCTTGGGCATGCACTCGTCCCCGAGGGCTTTATGAGCCCGAGAGAGGGAGAGTTGTATTAGCAGGTCTATATTAATCCTCGTTAATCCCCACCAGCCCGTTAAATCGCACACGCGCCAATCACTCATTCTCCCGGACTCTCTTGGCTGCTGTACGCGGTAGTCGGCGACAATATTGTTTCATTTGGAATCTGATGAAAACGCGCACGAGTATTAACACACGTATATATGGTAAGCTCGTGTTGCATCGGTACACGCGTGTGCGATCAAGTTTTACACCTGACGATTTCGGTATGCTGTTAATCGTCGAGCAAGACACACACGCGGCTGTTTAATTGAGAAAAGGCGAGACTAACAGGTAAATAGAAAGGCGAGAACAGTAGAGAGCGTGTGTCGCCGCGATGACTGCTGGCGTGTGTCGAGGGCCGTTACAAAGGGCCGAGAAAAAGAGCTGCAGCCGAGAGGAGGACACGCGGAAATGTTAATTAAGTACTCGACGTGCGCTTGCTTTGTGAAATTCAATCTTTCTCCTCCACCCGGCATGCACACACCGAGCGTCGGCTTCTAATTACCATAAATTTTAATTAATTTACGGCGCAATAGTATGTCCCTGAAGCCCCTTCGCTATTCTCAACTCGACCAGACGTATGCATTACGAATTTTTCTTTTACCTACGCACCTGCTTATTCGCTGGGCGAGTGTACACCCCTGGTTATTTTTGCTACACTTTTTCCACCGTATTTTTCGAGTGTTCTTGTACGGCGATTATGGGAGGGAATTTCGTAAGAACGCTTTGTTGGCTTCGCAGGGTTTATCTGGAGTGTACCTACGGGGCGTTTGAATGATTGATTGGAGATGTGGTCATGTTGGAGGGCGAGTTCCTTGGTTGACAGCAAGAGACCGGGTTACAATGTTGCCAATGTACTGGGTGCCATAGCTTGCATTTATATTTCATGGTCAAATTGACTTATCAATAGAAAAATATTTCGCTTAAAGACGGACAAGACTAAATTTCGTGGTTACTATTATACTTATATTTCTCATTTATTAAATAAAAGTTTGACGTAGCTTAATTTCAGAAACAAGAAGCCTCACGGTACAGCCGCATTTAATATCTTAATTAAACGTTGAAATATTAAAGAAAAGAGGCCTGTAATTTTGCTCGGTGTACCACAGCTTGCCGCTTTAATAACATTTAATCGTCTCGAGTTATTTAATTATTAGGAGAGTGTCTACCTCCTCAACTGCACCTTTTTGAAAGCCAAAGTAAACTGCTCTCTAAGAACTACGCTCCCTTGAACTATCAATATCGGACACCATATCTCGCGCATTTGTCAATATTCCAAGTTCATTTTCCACGTTGCGCAACGTGCAATTTCCTTCGAAACGCCAAAATTAAAGAAAAAAGTAAACGAGCAAAGGATTCAATCAGCGTACATTGTACTACATTCTATAGAGCTCATTCGTCACTCAGATCAACACAGCGGCGCGCAAAACAAACGCCCATCGAGCCGTGCCAGTCAACGCGTCGCTTTGAAGTAAAAGGATATGGCGCGGAAGCATCGTTTGCCCAAGCGCATTCTCCCCGGCGCTTAATCACAGTAATTAAGCCGCGAATAAACGCGAGCGTGACCGCGTCTACCTTCCCTACCCGCTGGCATTACAAGGATCGCGAACACCGATATGCAACCGCTACGGTTACGCGGCGCGGACGGTTGGGGCCCGTCCAAAAATTACGGAGGACGAATCGTGTGTCCTGACGACGCTTACGCCCAAGCGTGGAGAGAAAGTCGTAAAGTGCTACCTGTCGGCGCGGAGCTTTTTTCAAGCGGAGAGCACGGGGGGGGGGGAATTCTTCGAAAGACTCAGCTGTAATTCGGCAGGCGGCGGGCGTGGAAATTTTGGGCAGAGTTTTCGGGGAATACGATCACGGCGACCGGTAATTTTCGTGTTTATTAAACGGAATCTTGTGTGCCCGGGTAATAAGAAGCGCAAATAGACTTGATGTAGAGTTGAGTCAAAACAGAGAGGGAGAGAGGCGCAAAGGTATGCGAGATGAAGGCAAGGGACGACGACGCGCGGAGAGCGTGTCAACGTTATGTCGTAAATCAATCGGCGGGGGAAAAAGAGATCGCGAAACTTGATCGACGCGAATGGAGCCGCAGACTCTGCGCGCGAAGATGTTTAGGCAGGGATTGCGCTCGAGAAAAAGCGTCCGCGTCGATCGACGACGGCTTTTTTGACGTCGCGCCGCGCTATGTGTCTGTGTCTGTGTTTTTAACCAATTATATGCGCATAATAGAATCGCCGCGGACGCGAGCGAGGCAGTTTCGTTATTTGCCAACTCGCTCTTTCCCCTACCCACCCGCAGGCCTCCCTCTACCGAGGCCAGTCCCTTTTTGCTACGAAACGCCGAGTTTTAATTCGGTGGATTAGAGTTAATTAAGGCGCGAGAAGAAAAGTTATCTCGCGATTGAAATATTTCTTGCCGCGTGTATGCGCGACGCTGTGCTTTTACGACAGAATCGCGCGCGCGCACACACACGCGCACACACACACAGAGGTACACGGAGGCTCGCGGGTATAGAGCGACTATACCCGTTTTTGCCTGCGCACGACCGAAATTTATCTGCGCATAAACACTTTCGGAGTCTCGGCTCTAGAGGCAAATAATAATTTAGTCTAACAACTGCGTTATGTACGTTAACTTATTGAAACGCAATTTACACATTACGGGTGTACCAGGCGGTCCGATTATTTATTAGCGCATATACATATGTTCGGACCTGTATGTTTGTGTGTGTGTGGGTAAGCTTACGGGATAGATTTGAATCGGTGTACACCTGGAGCGCAATGGACGTATGAAAGGAAGAAATTCATCGATACATTGAATTTATTGCCCTGGTGGAATCCGTTCTTACATAATTCAACCTCTATTGGCTTTAACGCGACAAGATTAGAAATTCGCCGACCTTTTATTGATTAATTCAACAAATTACTTTCAAACGTCGGAATAAAAATGTCGGTTTTTTGAAGTAAAACAAATCAATCGCTTTCTCAAAATACGATATCCCCGGTTACCCGCAGTTTTTTTTTCAAAAAAAGATTAACCAACCGACAACAAAATAAAAAGACTACTTTTCTTTATACTTGGTGGACGTACACCCCCATATATTCTCTGCAACGACGCGGGACATCGGTATCCCCCTTCAAGAGCGTTTCATCGGATTAACTAGCTCGAGACACCGTACTAATGAAACCGCCGATGTAGTAATGGCGCAAAAGCTCAAGGAATCCAGATCTATCTCGCCGGGCTAAAGAAACTGACGAATAGATCTACCGTCTCATATTGTAAAAACTAAAAGCTTACCGGCAAAAGGATGCCATGCTCAGTCAAGCGGAGAAAAATAAACTAATTACGCGGCCTGGTTATATTTATGATCAATTTTTGCAAGCAGTCGACAAACAAGCTCTAGGTCAGTATATTAATCGCGCGTTATACCATCCGAGAAGCTCATCCTTCCTGCAACAGATTTCACTTTTCCAATCAACGAACTGCATAGCCATAAAAAAAATGAAAGGAATAGGCCGCAAGTGGCGAGAGGAGTAAACTCCTTCCTGCAAACCGCTAACGCTTCAATCAGTCGTTTTTTTTTTCATTCCCGGTATAGCAGAGCTAGCCGCAACTTCACTCTCCTCGCTGCTCTTATTTTCCCTCCCTTCCTTCGACCGCGCTTTTTTTTCTCTCTCTGCTCGTTTTCACTTTCTTGCACCGGAGAGCCGTCTCTCTAGATGTATTTTCAACGGAAAAGTCTGCGTGCTGGTGTCTGCGTGTGGAAAGAAGCAGAGAAGGGCGCGTTGGAAGTGAAGCCGAACTCGAAGGAGTATGCGAGTTAATTTGCGGCCGCGCTGGCAGTGCGAGTACAACGATCATCGAGATGTAGATCGCGCGGTTTACCTATGAAAGAGAGAGAGTGTCGAGATTTTTTTTAAAGCTTCATTCTATTCAAGATGTTCTCAAAATTTTGATAAACTAATGTAACGCACGCGCGGATATCTCATTAGAGTCGAAAAAGTAAAAAACAATCAAGATATATATCAAGTGCAGCAAAAAGAAACAGAAATTAAAGCTCGCGTTGCCGGGCGTACGTATCTGGCTCGTATCGCCAGCAGCAAATTAACACTTACTCCCGGCAGCACATAATTCAATCAAAGCCACATATACCTACACAGTGAAAGAGAAAGAGAGGTGGCTGGACAACACAGAGGGGAGCGCCTCGTAGAAACTAAAGCGTAGAAGAGAGGGTAATCGCGGTAAAGCGACTCACGCATGCCTCCCCCTTCCCCGCCTGCTCCTCCTCCTTTGTATCCCTCGAGCTTTCCGGGGATCCCCCTGCGATGGGCATATCGTCGGTGCGAATCGGTATATACTCCGCCCGTGTGCCCGGTAGCCCAAGGGGGGAGGCCAGACGCGCTAAGCGAGGGCTCTCTCTCTCTCGCTCTCGTCGTTATATCTGTCCATCGGCCGACGGGGGAATGGCCATTAATGAAGCCGAGGGGCCGCGTTATCGGTAAAACGTCCGGCCGAGCTCACCTGCCCGACACATATCCTACAAATGTTTACCCTTATACGTACGTACACACCTTTACTTAGCTCTGATCAGATTGCCCGGCGGCTTCTCTCTTCGCGCGGCCTTGCCCCTTCCCCCCCCCCCTCCCCCTTGTCTTTTGCATCTTTGTCAACGCCCGAGTGTGTGTGTATTCGTTCTTAATCCAGCCAATTTTTGCAATCGAGAGAGTCTGGTTCAGCTCCCCCCCCCCCCAGGCAAGAGAACCGAAAGTCCGAGCCTTGGCCGGCGCTTGTATGCGGGAGAGAAAGAGAGCCGGAAGCATGGGCTTTCTCACGTTCTCCGGGGGTATATAGGTAGCATCGCGTGTCGGCTCTGCCCGCGAAACGAATTGCATATTTGATTGCTCGTTAAGAGGCGATTTCGATGTGGAGAAGCGAACAGCAACGCTGAGAGAAACAGAAAGAGAGAGAGAGAGAGCAAGTGCCCCTTTACATTAACTCCGAGCCCTCTGGTCGTCTAATAATTTTCAGCTTTAAGCGGAGCCTAGCGTAAAATAAAGCATTAAGCTCGGAAGATCTCCGGAGGAGGTTCGGCCACGCCAAGGAGAGAAAAAGAGAGAGATCCTTACGGTTAGCCGTGAGTAATTTATAGGAACATCTCTGAGACTCTATACGAGTGAGTGTTAGTGTACGTGTGTGTGTTGTACATACAGTAGCGGCAGAAGGCGCTGAAAGGGAGAAAAGATAGTCCGCGCGTGGAGAGAGAAGCAAGAAAAGAGAGGAGGAACTACCAAGTGGAGAAAGGGCGAAAAGGGAACGACGGACATAGATTAGAGGAAAGGAGCGAGAGAGAGGGAAGCCTTGGGAAAAGCGAGACCTCGCTAAAAGAAGATGAGATGGAGCCGCTGAGCTTCGACGCTAAACTGGGACCCCTTACGGTTATCGGGGTCGCTCGCTCGCTCGCCCGCGCTATAGCGACTATATGTGTCTTACCGATCTCTCTATGTGTACGTGTGTATTTCGAGAGGAACAATTATTGTTGCTCTACGGCAGATCTAATACATTTTTTTTCGCGCTCGAATTAACTTTATTATCCGACTGTTGAACCCTAAGGATTTCCGTGAATTTAATTGGACGGCGATTAGTAACGCGTCAGCGGTCGTTAATACGAGACCGTAGAATAATCAAAGTCAGATTAGCAGACGTGATTTCGAGGTGGAGAGACGGAAAAAAAAGCAGGCGAGTACAACAGTTTGTCTAATTTAAAGCTACGCGCGTTTCTTAATTGCCATTAAAAAGTACAGAAGGGAGGGGAGGGGGTGGCTCGAGGGATAATTATCCGTTGTATACCGAGTATAGAGGCAGGTCGTCTCTTTCAGCGCGCATATCGGACAATTATAACAGCTCTCGGAATAAAATGATTCGGCGCGCGCGAGGAGAGAGGCTTTTAGCGGAATCCCCCCCCCCCCCAACGAATTACGAGAAGGCTGGGCTCGTACCGAGGCAAGAGCAGGCGAGAGAGAAAGAGGGTATATGTATAAGTGAGCGATAGCAAAAACTACCGATCCCGTTCAATCTGCCTTTCCTCATCCTCGTGTACCTCCTCTCTTTCAGCAGTGGCTCATCCTCCCCGTCGGCGGCGGCGGCGGAGGTGGAAGAGGGGGAAAGGGGGTTTCACATCACCCACACAATTTCTCCACCTCCGCCCGGCAATCTTCCTCACTCTCTCATGCTTTTCTCCGTTACTCATTATTTACCCTGCCGCTCCTCCTCCTCCTCCACCATCTTCTTCTACTTCGCCTCCCATATCCTTCCTCCTCTCTTACTCTCGCTCGCTCTCGGAGCCGCGAGACCTTCTCTCCCTCGAAAACGTGCTCTCGTTCACGTCGGCGCTCGGCTTTTCCCACGTGAATCACCAGCCACCTCGGGATCATCTCGAGCTCTCCTCTCTGCCTCTCTCCCTCTTACTCTTCTCCGGCCGCGAGACCAGAGGGGGTCGAGTAAGAGAGCGAGATAGGCCTGAACTCGTCCGCGAATGCTGACCGGCCAACTCTCTCTCTCCCTGCCTCTCATTCTCTCTTTCTCTCCTTGCGCTTCGTAGGTATATCGCAGAGTACCGGCGGCAATTGCTGCTAGCTGCGCACCTATACGTACACGCGAATCTCAACTCTGTGTAGGCTCTCCCTCTCGCGGGCGGCAAAGCCAAGACTTGTGTACGTAATAACGCGTTTATCGTCCGACTCGTTAGAGCTGTTTACTTTTTTCTCCCCCTCCCGTGTGCGCGGCTGGAGAGCACCGAGGGGATCGGAGATTGCGAGGGGATAGAGAGGCCTTAGGTAGCCGACTTTACCATCCGCGCCGCTGCAAAGGGCCCCGCCAACAGAGAGGCTATGTTGCCGCCGCAGCAAGACCTTCTGATTGCAGCTGTCGAAAGCTACCGACAGCCTAATGTTAATCCCCGCGAGCTTGAGCTCCTTCGTCTGGTCGCTCGGGCGGTAGCTGTGCTGGAGCAGCACACCCTCTATCTCTCTACGCTCCGAGTGTAATGTCGTTTATTGCCCGGATTTTGTATGCTGTTAACGCAAGCCTAGGGCAGTAAATTCGAGAAGCCTTACCGTGGGTGGCTTTTTACTCACGATGGATTATCGCGATTGAAAGAGCAACGTTGCAGAGCAGACTCATGCTTGAAGTTCAAATATAGGACATTTTTTATTATCGTTGTATACTTGAGATATGATCAACTAGTGAACTTGTCAGATTTTTAGAGCATCAACTTTTAAATGACTCGTAATAAAATCCTCTCGACCAACCGCAATGACGACTAATCAACCGAGAATTTCAAAATTTTTCCACGTGTACCAAAAATTAAAAAAAATTTAAAAAAAAACTAGAAAAAGGTTGGATAGTGCGCTTGAAATTCTTCCGAACGCAAGAAGGAAGTGGAGAGAGCAGCAGGTTAATCTCTCATTCCACCCTCGTAGAAGTACTCGCAAGCTCGTTATCACGCCTGGCAGCGAGGTTGCGTCCATAGGAAGGGTCCAGGCACTAGTCTCTCAGTGCCAGAGAGTGTGTGTGTGTGCGCACGGAGACTCGAGATAGTCTCAGCGTAGCGGCGGCCGCGTACGCGTAATTATCGTCGCGCGATTTCGAATTCCGCGCGTTCCTGCGGTTCGAGTTCCCGGGAAGAGGCTTAGAGGAGGTGTGACGGGGCTTTACGATAGCACAGGTGCATAGGTTCGACCCTATAGGCTCCGTTAGAGTGCCGGCTCGATTGTGATTATATGCGCGCCTGCTTGGAGAGAGAGATGCTCGCTAGCGCTGAATCGGGCTTTTATCGCCTCGGACCCTGTCTCTCGAGGACAAATTTTTTATTGAAACGTGGAAGAAAAAAGAACAGACGTAATTTAATGTTAAATAATTTTCTCGCGCGGAATAACTCGAGGTATAGGAAAAGCTAGTTCGAAGCATACCAAGCCCCCCATACTCTCGGCGCAATATTATTTTTCAATAAACTCGGACCGACGTTCCGTGTGGCGGCGCGCACAGGCTCGTCTGCATCAAAGGATGATTAATATCGTCAAAGACGCACGAAAAGGCCAAGGCGTATCTAACATGCCCCCACACGTATATACATCGAGAGGAGCCACTCCTCCGTAGCCACAACTGGGAGGGCAAATCGAGTCTCCCTCTCTTCCCCTAAAGCGATAGCCATCTATTCGTCTCCTCTTTGGCTTTTATCTCGCTAGACCAAGCCTCGATAAGCTGCGAAAGAGGGGAGAGGGAGGAAAGTCCGGGGGCTACGGCCAAGCTCTCTATAGCTGTATAAGCCCGGCTCTCATTGTGCATTTAGCGCGCGCATAAATTCGACATAGTCCGGCATCCAGCCAGCGGGCTTTCATGCGCCCAAGCTGGGCGTTTTAACGTCCCCCCAGCAGCAGCAGCAGCTCTCTTTATCCCTTTCTTTCTTCAAACCCCCCTTACTCCGGGAACGGACGGCGAGAATTCCACGAGTTACTCAAGGACGGTGCATGCGCGCCTCGCGCTATCGCGATTAGAGCCGGCGTTGACTGAGGAAGTGGAGGAAGAGCGACGTAGCGGTGTCTCTACGATTATTACGGAGGAACAACGACAAAGGCTCTCTCTCTCTCGGGCTTAATTTAATCGCCTCTTGGATGTATAATAATTTTCAACGTTTATTTGCTCAAGTAAACAATAAAGATTAGACGAGATAAATCGAGGCTGGGTATATATCGCCGTTAAATCAGCCGCGAGGAGTTTTGTTCGTTAACCGGTAGTTAAACATATAATCCACGTAAAATTTCCAACGAGACGCCGGATATATGAATATATTCATAATCGCCACGAATTAACAGCGAGTATATATGCAAGATTCCGTATACACGCGTATCCACAAAACGTCGTCGAGAGCGTCTGGTGTTGCCGCGGCAAAAACAATGTACGTCAAGCGCATTCCAAACGTTACGTAGTCTGCCAAGCCAACTGTCGCGCGACTAGCGCGCGGTCCGATAACAGAAAAGAAAAAAGAGAAAAGCTCGAGAGTGCAGGGTGGAAAAAGCGGAAATAAGGACGAGGCTCGCTCTCTCTCTCTCGAGTCTTTCCGCGCTAAAGACGCACGATAATCCTCGATTTTTGCCCCCCTCGGCTAACCAGCACTGGCTCTGTTAGTAGCCAGAGCAGAGAGGGGCTCTCCATTTATTAAGCCGGAGCTTTTTCGTGCGGGATAATTGCGAGGCAGGCCGCACCTCGATATCCTCCGCCACGTCTCATTAGGACTGGCCGCTGTCGCGCAACGACGTCGATAAAGCGCTATACGGCGCGCGTACAACTGCCAGATTAACGCCGCGCTGCCGAGAGAGCCGCACGCGCGCGGCTGCAAGAAAGCAAGAGAGCAGGGGATGAGGAGGAGGAGGAGGAGAACAGCCGGAAGGCGCGAGCCCGGCGTCAGTACTGCCATTAGGTCTCTCTGCTTCGACAAACCGGTCGATTTGTCCTGTCGCTCCTCGCGCTCCGTACGTCATCAGCCCCGCTGAGTTTTTTCCTAATTAAAAGCGCCGGAGGAACGGGCGGAAAAGCGCGAGAGAGACAGGCAAGATGAGCTGCTGCTGCTGCTGCTGCTGCTGCTGCTACGTCGCGATATATTTTGCCGCGTGTTGGAGATCGCACGGGCCTTTTTTATGAGGCTCAAGGACGCGCACATGGTATAACCCCTCTTGGCGAGTTGCTGCTGCTTTTTTGTGGATTTGTTTTCGTCCGACGCGGCGCGTTTTTGCATCGCTGCGTTGCATACAGCGGAAAAAACGCAGTGTGTCGGTGGCGGGTGTGGGTGTGTATTATTAGTTTACCGAACGCGCACGTGGCGTTTATTTATAGCTGCGTCGTGACGCTGGAAAATTTTGGAATATCGAGGCAGCCGAGGTGCGCGCGAGCTAGCGAGGGGATTTTCGCGATCGCGCGATCTGCTTATTTACGATGTCGAATATCGTTGTTGCGTAATTCGTTGCGCGGCGCGTGGACAGCGACGACTGGACGTTATGCGAGAGCGACAAACGCATGCGAATCGATGCGAGCGGAGCTACGAAATTATGAGCGGCGTTTCTATTAAGAACAAAAAAAGGAGAGAATGAATTTTATTTCCTGACGTATCGTTGCGCAATGTTTGCCTGCCAACTCGAGCGCGTTCTTTATTTCTCAACGCCCGCGTCGTCTCTCAATACTTGTACCTCATTGACCAGCGATCTTTTTCGAGCCTCGCATGTTTTTTCAACCAAGCCCCTGAGTATCGCCACCTTAACTTGCAGACCATGTAACGCTACTCCACTACCCTTCTCCTCTTCCGCACCGCGACCAGGGAATTTATCGCGCTAATTTCTGTACAATGGAGCTTATACTCGGGGGATGCCGATGAGAGAAAAAAAAGAGAAGGAAGAGAGAGAGGCTATTGGAGGCGGGAGCGCGAATTACTTGGCCCTTCGACTCTTTCTTTCCACGATTCCGGAGACGTAACAAGCCAAGTCTCGCGGCCCCGGCAATGTCGCGCTCGCGCCGTCCGGGAAAGATCTGCCAGTGTGTGTTGGGCTGGGAGGAGAAGAGGGCGGAACGAATTTACGCGATTGAACCGACAAATTGTCCGGGGAGCCTCCTCGCGCATAGCGTAACGCTCGGCCGAGAGCGAAGCAAGGGGATAAAGTCCAAGTGGCGTGTGTGGGTGTTCGGAAATTCTTGGGATTTTTATCGGGTCTCTGGCCCCTCCTCTCGCCGGACGCGCCACTCTTGACTTTGTTCACTCGCCAGGGGACATTTTTCCCTCTGCTTTATTGTACTGGCGGATTGTTTATTCGCCGCGAGGATCGCAGGCCCCCCTGTAACCCGAGGTCTCGAGACTCTGCCGCGCGAGAATTTCAGATGGAAATCTTTTTCCCCTTTCTCTGCGGATTTAATTGAATATTGTCGTTTTTATTATCGTTCGATGTTGTTTGGTTGAGAGAAAAAAAAACAAAATGAAATATGCAAAATTTTACGTAAAAAGAAATATTTGAAATTTATAAAAGTATAGTAACGAGGATATACGTTAGAAATGTGTACACCTATCGAATACGGATATTGCATGAAACGTCTATTCCCTCGGCTGGTAAATCCAAAGCCGCGTACTTATATTTTACGAAAAAAGAGTTATCGCAGGAAACGTGCAATTGGCGCCTATCCGCGACCGCCGCGTCAATAACAAAGGCCGGTAAAACGACGACCTCATTCCCGCTCCAAAGCGCAAGCATTTGCATGTACTTTACGCTAGCGGACGACGTCGCGTATGAACCCATACATCTCAAATACGAAAATCGCGGGATTATTCTCGTTTCAGGCTTGACAATTGCAGGCTCCAACTTGTCTGCGGCTCTAAATAATCGTTAAAAGCGTGTTTACTCGAACAACAAACAATTTTGCTTCGAATCGTAGGTTTTAAAGCGCATTTTTAAAGCCAGACAGACGAGGATGTTTTAAAACGTCGACGTTCCTTACACGCCGCCAATTGGACGTTTCAGCCGTTTTAACTAATGTCGAGAGAGCTACCGGGCTCTGCCGCGGCGCGTATTAAAAGCTCGGACGTATATCCGAGTTGCCGCGATACGTCATCGTGCATTAAGAGCGCCACGGCAATCCTTACGAATAGGGATATGACGCTCGTTAAATGCCGAGTGATTGCAGGTTGCGCGGATTAAGCCAGGGAAATATAAAGTTATCCTACGCCTTAGTTATTAATCTCGAATGATTGTGAAGCCGCGAATTAAGCGATGACGCTCAGCTCTCTCTCTGTATACGTTCCCCTTCTCTATCCCCAATGTTTTTCCGCCTCGACCGTGGGATTCTCTATGAATTTCTTTAGAATCGATCAGTGTAATGTATATATAAGTTTTTCTCAAATTACAGGAATGTCATTTTTTTTTTAAATGCAACGCGCAAACGAAAAGATTGACAATCAAGACTGGCACAAAAACAACGTTAGCAAGAGAACAGCTCCGATTATCTCACCATTCAAAAAGTGCCGAGTCTAATTAAATTACGCATTGAAATACGGGGAGAGAAAGAAAACAGAGAAGGAGGAGTATCAAGCTTAATTAATCCAGACGCTCGGTCGGTTGAGGGACGACGTTGGGGTGGATGGGAAGGGAGAAAGCGCGAAAAAAGTCAAACGGTTTCCAAATCGCGCAAAAGGTAACGGAGAGCAGGAGGGAGGGAGTCAGTGAAGATTCCCGCGAATGAGTTTTTGCTCCATTGTGCGGGCCCGGCGGACGAGTGAACGACTGCGCCACGAGAGCCAGCTAAGCCAGGCGGGAATGCCTACTGTATACCGTACGTTCGACCGAGTCGTTTGGGCTTTTGGCGATTAATCGAGGCTGAACCTGTCGATTTTAGGATGTGTACCGGGAGCAGTAGGTTGCCGTAACGGTATACCGCACAAGAGGTTGCCTGACGTCCCAAGTGACACGTGGAAATGTTTAAAATTATATTCTATCCGCTCTCTACGCAGATGTATATCGATTGCCGCAAGTTTTTGCGAAACAATTGAAAATTACGATTTTACGAGTGCGCGCGTGTGTTTGCTTTTGAAAAATCTGTTACATATTTAATTCCATTTCCATTGTCTGCGCCGAGCAGACACGCGGTCAATAAATTTCTCCCTATACTGCGTCGATATATAGACGCGTTTACGTGCGACACGAAAGCGTAGGTGTTTGAAAGTAGGGGAGGACTTCCACGTTACGGGGAAACTCGGTCGATGCTGACGATAAAACGTCGGCGTTGGCCAAACTCGCTATTGCCGCCATGAAATTTACGTACTGACTTATTTAATTTTAAAAGATCGATTATTTAACAAAAAAAAAAAGATATCGTTAGTCGATTTATCGCTAAATAAAACAAAAACGTGATTAAGCATAAATCAACATTCCAGAGGATAAAATTTGTCCGATTGACCTATCCAAGTTTCTTTAAAACCTCTTTTCTCCGACACGAAATAATAATCCAAAGAGTTGACTCTCTCGCTTTCCTTAAGTCTCTCGGCTCGGAAATTCCTTCAAAACGTCCCGTACAACTGTCTTACAGAAAAAATTCATCCTCAAGATGCCCGTATACACTGGTCGCCGGAAGACTAGAACTCTTAGGCGCTCTTCAATCTTTCGAAAGGACACCGGCCGCGCGCTCGTCATCATACACATAACCGTAACTCGATTCTCGAATCGCTTGTCAAAGGACGACGTGTCACACACATACACACACCCGCCCACCTGGACCCTCTAGCTGCTCGCTCGTGACGACTTAATAACGAGTCAGTTAGAAACGAGCCGGGGAACGAGAGAAAGAGAGGCTGGTAGCTTCCAAGAGGCATCCGTGTGCCATGCAAACACGTTCAACGTAGAGAGAGTAAGAGAAAGAGACTTGGTGTCCAGTAGACTCGGCCTCAATCGCTTCTCGACTCCGGCTACTGCGCGCGCGCTCTCCTTGCTGGTGGGAAAAGTCGATTTTTCGGTATGCTACGTACTTCCTTGTTTCATCTTGAAATAATAATGCGTATCTGTTTGACATTGCCAGAGAAAACCTGTATGGTTCCTCAAAAAAAAGAAATCTAATTTTTACGAATACTATCCAGAAATGTATATAATTGTCTTTGAGGAGGGGACAAAAGTAAGCGAAACGAAAGCATCAAAGGAAAGAGGGGGGGGGAGAAAAGAAGTATAAGAGAACGAACGGGGGCACGGGACGACGCGAGAGAAACAAGCCTGCGGACTAGAGCGGACACGCGACCCTCCGGCGTGTATGACAGGTCCCGCGGTCGCGCTGTATCTCGCGCTAACGAGCTTTACAGTGTGCAGGCACTCTGTAGAGAAAGAGAAAGAGAGAGAGAGTCCGTGCAGTACGGCTCTGTTGCAGGTTCGGGACAACTTTGCCAAGTCCCGGCGTGTCGCGCGATTTATGCTCGATGCATCGTGAATCCCCTCTTATGCTGTGCTTACTCGCCTCGCCGTCCCTCTCAATCCTCCCTTTCTCTCTCACTCCCATCATGCCCGGTGTATTTATTAGAATAAGTCAAGCTAGCTAAGTCTGTATCTTCCTGGTCTAGTTGATGATTTTTTTTTTTTACAGAGCCGAGAGAACATTGTTACGGTACGGGAGTCTATTGATTATTAAGATGTGTACGCTGCTCCGGAGGAATCTATATACTCCGCGTAGTGATAAAGACAAGAAGAAGAAGAAGAAAAAAGTGTTCGGCATGATATCGCGTAGAACTTTGTAATAACGCGAATTTAACAGCCTTTTCAATAAGCTTTTTTACGATCTACACGCGTCAATAAAACGAATTTCTCCTCTTACTCACGCACAAGTATTTGTATGCGTGCGGTTGCCGAACGAATTTATAATCCGGGCGATTAATACAGTGTAAAAATGTTGCGCGCTCCGATATATCTCGAAATTTAATTTTACAACGAAGCTCGGCTTTTATGCCCCCGCCAATTACATTAGGACTCTGTGACGAGAGAGAACTCCCGCAGCGAAAGAGAGAGAGAGAGAGAGAGCTCGTAAGTGGCCGCACGCGCGCGAGTAGAGACGCGGTCCAGTCGGCATACGGATTAGACCGTTAAAAGGAGGATTATTATACGGCGAGAGAGCTTCGATGTTATGCGACCGAAGCGCTCCTTTTTCTGCGTCTCTCCGGCTAAAGGTTGTGGACTCTGTCTCTCTCTCTCTCTCTTTCGTGTATCGATAAACGGCTAAATGCTGAGCTGTACTGTTCGAGCGAGAGAATGTGCTTATCGCGTAAAGAGATAGAAAAGTGGGAGAAAGCTAAAGTTCAAAGTGCCCGTGCAAGTTGGAAAACGAGTCTCGTCTTTTTAATAAGCCCAGGAGTTTTTCGAAAAATTCGCATAGGGTAAACAAAAGAGGAGTTGAAAGGAGCTTTACAAAGAAAACGAGCCGGAAAAGATACGATCGGGGGGGTTGCAAAGGAGGTGGGGAAAGCTCTTAAGCTTCGCTTATGAAAAAGGCTAATTTACCGGGGAGGGGATTCTCCCAAGAGGTCACGTAAAATATGAAAAGCTCATCTAAGCGTATAACAATCGTGCTCTCGGTGCCCGCGCGAGCATCGAGAAGAAGAAAGAGAGAGGGAGAAAAAGAGCTCGCCGTCGGACAATCCACAATAAAGACAGCGCGAATCGAAATAATAGTAAATCCGGCAAGTTATTTCAGTCGTACACTCCCGTCGTCCCTCGAGTGGCATATCGTACCGAGCGAGAAAGAGAGAGAGAGAGAGAGGCCAGATCAAAGGACGCGGCAGCTCGGGCTCGCGAGAGATACTTGCTCCCGGCAGCTCGCGATGTGCTCTCTACCTCCTTCTCTTGCTCTCTTCACGGCTAATCCGAGCCGCTGGCAATAAGTCACGCGCGCCAGACCTTCATAAAACGGGCGCGTTTTTCACTTTTTAACGCTCCCTCCCTCTCTCTCTTGCCTCTATACGCGCGCGCACGCCCTTTCAGCCTCTCTCTCTCTCTCTCTCTCTCTCCTCGGATTCATCTCGATTGGTAAAAATAACTTTTATCACCGACCTCGTCCCGGCAACCTCCCATACAATCTCCGCAGCGTCGACCAAGAGATAAAAGGATCGAGCCAAGCCCGCCAAGCCTCCGAGGTAATTGTCTTAATCGCTCCGAGTCCGCGCGCCGTGTGCGCGAGCTTTTCGCGTTGAAAAATCGAGAAGATCGAGATGAAACGCTAGGACTTTTACCGAAACCCCACCAATATCCCCATAGCAATTGCAATGCTCTGAACTATACTGTGGCAAAAAATAGCCCCATAGTGCTATAAAGATCCTAGGGAGATCGATCCGTAAAAAGTGATTTACGAGCTGACACACACACCAACACACACACCTGCCCCCCGGCCACAGCAGTTTCTCTCGGACCAAACGGAAAAGTCAAGAGGCGAGAACAGGATCCGGTCATACGGGAGGAGGCTAGAGACACGCTTATAATTATCGTCTCCCGCGGCGACGCTAAGCCAGACCCGCGTGTGCGTGTTCCGGTGTAAGAGCGAGTCCCGCTTGCGGCAGACAACAATGCACGCTAATAAGCGAACGACCAGCCGCGACTCTCTCTCTCTCTCTCTCGCTCGTACACGCGTAGACGCCACGCCCTTTCCTCGCCTCGTTCGAGACAAAAAAAAAGTTGAGGCTGATTGTAGGAGCTGAATCAATGAGAATATCACTTTTGTCTCTTGCGATTCGAAAGCGCGTTAGGTATTCCGTGGAGTCAGTGCTAATTCCGCTGCAAAGTGATTTTCAAATTTTTATTGAAAAAAATTATGTGGAAAATCGAAATAGAATAGGAAGATCGGATGCACCAGCGTTAATCAAAGAATCGAGAATCTCTAAAAACATCAGCTTCAGACGACAATCTAATTTGTTGTATTTAAATTCCAAAAGAGAAAATCCAAGTGTCTGCGAGGAGCTGTTACGCTCCAACAGAGAGACGCCGAATAGAAGCAGAACTGGAGTTGCCGTGGCCTGCAACCTCATTACCCCGCGTGGTCGGGGCGGCGGCGCTCTTGGCGAGCCTAAGAAGCCAGCCGGCCAGCTCATTACTCCAGGGTCGACCGCAAAGAGGGCAAAGCCAGTTCCACACACTCGCGCGCGCCTCGGCGACGCTGATTTCGCCGTCGTCGGCACATATTTTTGCCCCAACCTAGTTATGCCGAGCTCGCTCTGCCGGGCGTCGATCCCGCCGGATTTGTTGAAAAATCAAAGAAGCTACGAGAGAAAGAGAGAGAGAGAGAGAACGAATATCCACGATGGGTATATTTTAAAACTCGATGAGCTTGTTTAAATTGGCTTACGCGTTTATTTTTACCGGAGCGAGTCCGTTATATTGGCGCTCCGGTCTGTTGTTACTATTATTTCGTTTTGCTCGCGGCAAGGTCGGAACGTTATGGCAATAGCAGAAACGTGGAAAGAGTTTGGCAAAAAAAAAACATAATCAACGACGGCGAACGAGTGAAATGACAAAATGACACCGGCAACAACAGCAACGAAAAAAAAAGAAAAAAAAAACAATACACGGTAGCAGCGTGGCAGCCAGAGAGTGGCGACGCGCGCAAAAAACGCGGGAGTTGCTCTTCTGGTGTACTGGTTGCGGAGAGTAGAGTCTCTCGAGAGGGAGAGCGAGGAGCCGTCCGGTAATGGCTTATTTCCTTGTTTGTCAATCTGGCATAATCGCGCGGCCGTAGAGCCGTGGGACACCCACACCCACGCGTGTACTTTGCGGGGCCTTGCACGCGCACGCGCGGACTTGTCATTGTTTAACGAGCCACGTATTTCATAACTGCAGCGCGAGACTCTTGGATTCCCTCCTCCAGCGCTTCCTCGCTATGACGACCCCCTCTCCTCCTCCCCCGCCACCCCCTCGACTGGTTACGCGCGTGCGATGCGTATCGCGCCACCCAATATGCGGCCCCGCTTGCTACTACGATTCCGGAGCGGTCGTATGGTGACGCGGCGTTTTTCAGGAAAATAGCCGGATGCCGCTCTCTGTGCAAGCCGGTAAGCTCGTGTGTGCTTGCTGGATAATTAATACCTCGAGACGCGTATTTATGTGACGTTGTTTTTTTTTTCAGACGCAGGCCGCTTTCGACTCGCTTATCAGTCCGTTGGAGAGGCTTCGGCTGAGCTTTTTTTATAAAAATTTTTAAAAATTCGCAAAAATTTCTCGTGTAAAAATATTTATTGTAGTTTTACAGTTATAACTGTTGAGCGGAGATTAACGAATAAAAAAGGGGAGGGGGGACTGTTTAAAAATAATTTTATGCGGAAATAAATTAAAAGTTCGTGAAAGCCCGAGAGCTACCAGGCTTTCGCATCGAGTATACAGCCGCTAATGTGCAAGGAATGTTATTACATTTATAACTCATAGCCCAGCTTCGTTTTAAATTATTTCTAACATCGCGTAAAATTTTCAATTATTGCTGCATAAAACACTGGTCGAAAATAAAGAACCTCCTTCGTTTCCCATAAAGCCTAACGATTTACAAGCTGCATCAACGAAATTAAATGCGATTCGAGCCAAAGAAACAAATGGAAAGGGAAAAAAATCAAAATAATGGATAAAGCGCAAGAACAATTAAAATCAACACAAGAGGAGAGAGCGCCAATTATCCATAAGCAGCAATAAACTCTTCACCCTTGAATCCCACAGAATTCCATCTTCACTCCATAACTTGCAATACTTCAAAACCATGAATAAGTCAATTAAATTAAACTTCCGAGCTGCACGCGGTTGGGTATAGGACTACACACAATCGAGCGAGTGAGAGAGAGAGCGATTAGCATAGAATCGCGCGTCCAATTCATTAAGTTTAAAAACGAAGGAGGAGAGAAGCCGAGAGGAAGAGAAAGAGAGAAAGACATACACTAAGGGTATATAAGCACGCGCACGCGATTCTACAAATCAGCACTCGCCGGCAAGAAGAAGCGGTTGCCCCCTCCCCCTCCCTCCTCTTCCCCTCTGTATACACTCGACTCTCCCAACAAGCACTTTATATAACAATCGCTAATTTCGTATCAGCTCTTCTCTCTCTCTCTCTCTCTCTCTCTCTCTCTCTCTCTTTCTTCCTCCGTTTGCCTCCTCCTCGCTGAATTCAAAGCCCCGCCGCGCACAATGTGCCGATAAATAAAACAAACTGCGCGCAGCCGCATCGGTCGCTCGCTCGCGCGAGAAGAGACGCGCGCGCGGGGAATCGAGCCCCGCACGGCAGAGGACGATAGTAGAATCGGCGGGAGGAGAAAAAGAAAGAGGAAAAAAAAAGATCGGTGGTACGGCTATAGGAAGCGTATACGCACCTGCTGCTGTACTGGTGACCGCTCTCTAATGGCGCTCCGGGAGCCCCCTAACAACCCACTCTCTCTCTCTCTCTCTCCTCTCCCGCTCTTTTTCCCTCTCGGCACTGATCGGACTGCCGGCTCTTCTCCGATGCTCGCACTTCCCTTTTTGGACGATCGGGGCACGTAGAGTCGGCAGCTCGAAATTCACGAGCGTACACCGTGCGCCAGAGCGTCGTAGTCGTCCTCGCGGATAAGCCGGAATCACAGATGGCTTTTGACGTTCGCCTTCTAAAGCGGCTAAGGGGAGAGGGTATAAAGGGGCATATAGCGGGATGGTAAATACGCTCGTTTGACGGCGCGGCATTGTGCTGCTCGCCTCGATGCTTACGACGCTTGTGCTCATCGATTCCTTCCTACTCTCCTCCCCCCCCTCAGCCCTCTCTGCTCGTCTATTACTCCTTTAGGGCTGTCTCCTCTCTCTTGCTCTTTCTCTTTGGCAAAGGGCAAGCGGGACTGGCTTCGCTCTCGGGATAAATTGGCCAGATATTATGCGCTTTTATTAGGTATTCATTTGGAAATTTAGGGATTCCATTCCGGCTCTTCAATTTTTTCTCCCCGCTTTTCTTTAAGTAAATATATCCTGTATCTTGAGGAGATGACTATTTTATGGGTCTAACTGGTTGGCGGACAATGAACTTGTGAATAAAATTAAATTTTTCTGGTGGTTATTGTGAGGAAGACGCGTATAATATACAGCAGTTTAAATGCTCTGTTGCTTTTGTTAATTATTTTATTTCACAAACAGACTCGAGAGGTGAGCATTAACTTGCATAACGAGTCTAAGTAAAAGTATGACCAGATAAACCTAAACAATACGAGCACAGCTGTAAAAGGACATATTGCCGAGTGATGCAAGCTCGGCAATAGAGGTGAGCATAAATGCCGATCGTAAAATTATACACACGCACGCGCGCGCGCACGGTATACACACATCTGTTTTTCAGTGAACCAATAACGCTCGGTAAAAATTCGTTCGGCAATGAATTTGCGTATTGGTATTAAAGAAAAAGACGAAACAACAACGAAAAAAAAATATCAAAGCCATAACTTGCCTTTATTCACTTCGGCGATTCTTGGGTAGGCACTCTAATCCGGTCTTTACGGGTGCGTTAACCCCTCAACGACAGCAAGAACAAACTGACGTAACGCAAACACACCCAAGGCGCGAGCGGAGAAAAAAAATATTAAAATACAAATATCTAAAATAGTTGCGCGAAAAAGAATGGACGTATGGACAGTACAACGCGCGCGCGTGTGTGTATACAGTACGGCGATCGGGTAGCCGAACGACATTGCAACGATCACCGCAGAGGTGGGCCTGTATAGAGAGCCTGCCGGTGGCTGGCCGGGTGGTTTTATGCATTTTGACACGTGCCACGCGCGAGTTAAGCGCTGCGCCGCGCCGATAATATGCTAACTCGTAACTATAACTAAACGCGAATTCTCCATAATCCGCCTGGCGTACCACGATAAAATCGCTCTCTCTCTCTCTCTGCCCGTACCTCGTGAATATTAGACCGCTCGTTCGATTATTATTATTGTTATTATTATTGTTATTGCATGTCGGTTGTAATAGATATGTTAGGATGTTAAATTATCGGGCGAAAGGCTTTTACGCGCTAACTGGCTCAATAGGCAAACTCTAATTTATTATTGCCATCGAGTCGCGACGCCAAGTATTTCAGAACACAATCTATATCGAGAGTCGCGTTTGAAAAGATAAATTTCTCTCGCCTTTTCGAATTTCAATAAGCAGCTCTCTCTCGGCTCGAAATCCCACCGTCAACCTCCCAACCCCCCGGTATTCCAGCCGCGGTGGAACTCTTAATCCGCGAGAGAGTCGTGTTAGGCAAACGAAGTCGGCAATAACCAACAAGCCTGTACGGCATTGAAGCCCGTGTACAATAAAGGTCGCTTTGGGAATTAGTCGGCGGCTAGGCGCGACAAGACGTCGAACAAGCCGAGTATAGCCCCGCACCGGCTATACGGCGGCGGCACAGCCTCTCTCGCGCGCGCGCTGCAGCGTCGATGACGAGTCCTGTTCGCGCTAGGCTTTTGCTTGTTCCTTCTCGCCGGTAATTGCAATAAATAATCGCGGGCCCGCAGCGTAGTTTATCATGCCGAGAGAGAGAGATAGTACGGCTTCTATTTACCCGGACACCTATTCGCGCCGCCGCCGCCGCCGCGTGTATGTGTGTCCGCGTGTATCCCCGTACGCGCCCGGCACACACGAGAGCGCCCCGGAGAATTATGACGTGAAAATTACACGCCGCCGCGCGTGTTTGTCCTACACACATCTACTCTCTCTCTACCAAGTGCGAGTGAGATATATTGTTCGTTGAGTGTGTGTATGTGTGCGTGTGAGCGGTGGATTTTTTTCAATGCTTTTTCGTATTTGTTTTTCGTATTTTTTCCCCGACGTCTTTTTATTAACTCTCTTTGAGCTCTGGTCGTCGAGAGAGAGAGGCGCTATGCAGCCTGGTCGTTTAATTATGCGCTTTTTTTCCACATTGTAATTGGATTGTGAATTACGTTGTATGGAAACGCGACTAAGTTGGCGATTAATGTATGGAAAGTTGATTTATGCTCGCTTGGAATGAGACGGCTCTGTGTATATCGCCGCCGAGATGACGCTCCATTCTACCGCGCCACTCAAATTAGCCCTGTACTTTGCCCCCCCCCTCTTTTTCGAACGCTCTCGTCCCGAAGCTTTATTATTTTTACTCATTTCCTCGCGCTCGTTGTAAATTATCCGTCGAAATTGATGACGCCAAAAAAAAGAGGACGTCCGAAAAGAATGGCCCCTAAAATAGAATACGTCCGAAGTGTCCATAGCCGTGTAAATCTTTTTATATCATTTTCTTTTTCGGCTAAAATTTGAAATTAAAAACCAATAAAGTTCGACGTATCGTCGCCGGCAGCTAGGCAGAAGAACAAGCGAGCTCAATCCGAAGCAATAAATCATCGGTGCGCCGGATTATCTTATTTAATTAAACGGCAATGCATAATTCAGTTGGCAGCAGCCGAAGCTCCAATAAATCGAACGATCGCCAAGAGTCGACCCGCGGGTCCAAACAGACGCGGAGGAGCGGGGGTAAGAAAAGAAAGGCAGCAAGTGGCAAGAATTCGGGAGAAAAAGCAAGCAAATAATTTCGACAATTAAACGGACTCCAAAAGACGTGGAGTGGCCAAGCTTAGCTGCCGCGACGAGACGCGTACGCCAATAAAAACGAGGAGGAGGAGGAGGAGGAAGATCGGAGAGGGCTTGCAACTTGAAATGCGCCCAGCGACGTTCTCCGAGTAATATCCGGTATACGTGATGGAGATGCCCGAGCGATAGGGCACAATTATGCACACGAAACGCTTCGACGCGCGGCGGCTCGGTCAGTTCCCTTCCTCCTCCCTCTCGCTTGCTTCTTCTTCCGTCCCTCCTTTTTCCCTCTGCACTCCTCCTTCGTGCGTACTTACGCGCGTCCGTCCGGACTATTTCTCTGCGCTGCAGCGAATGCGCGTGCTTCAATTTACAAAATCGCTGAGTGCACATGCATATAGGCAGGCAGGATCGTAATCGCGGACTGTCCACGCAGTTGGGCTCGCACGTTTCCTTATGCTTTTATCAACTTCTCTCGTTAAGATAGCAGAAAAGAGGAAATTTTGTTTATCATGAAAATATTTTTAATTAAGAAATTAAATGTCTCTCACGTAAATTATTGTGTGAAAAAAAAGTTGTGATTACGCGGAGAAATGAAACAAGAGGAGAAAAAGAGAAGCGAGAGAGAGAGAGAGAGAGAGAAAAGCGAGAAGAGCCGTTAAGCGCGTTCGTGAGTGCGAGTATATGAGCGAGAAGAAGGGAGAAGGTTAAGAGAGAATTGAGCGCTCGAGCTTAGCTAGTTGAGCATAAGTGCATGTTTATTATAATGCGCCGATGATGGAGCGTCGGATCGGGCCGTTCGTCAATTTCGCGGCGCGTCGATTGTCCCTCCCCGCCTCTTCTCCGTTCACCTTTCAAGCTCTATAAGAGGCGCGCCACGCGGCCTTTTATCGCGAACTCCCCCAGCCCCTCTTTACTTTGTCAAGCTCACAGATTCGAGGCTCGCGCGCACGCGTGACTTTCCGCGTTAATTCAAACGTTTTATTATACCGTTATTACGACGGCAGCAATGCTACGACGACGACGCCGGTGGTTTTCATGCCGAGAGCCTGACACGTGCCGCGCGCAACGGCTCCTATTCCCCCCCCTTGCGCTTCTTACTTTCTTCCCATAGCAGCCGGAGGGAGAAAGCTTTCGCTAAGCGAGCGGCCGATTTGTATCTCGTAAATAATTTATAATTTCTGCGGCGACGCTGTGCATATACGTTTCGAAAGACGCGCGCGCGCGCGCGAGTGCCATATCCATGGGCTTTCGACTTTTTGCACTTTGCGCTTTTTTTCTTCTCCTCCGAGCCGCTCTAACGCCGCGCTGCCTCGAGACGCGGGCCATCGGATCCTTTCATTAGCGTAGCTCGTTACGAAGATGCGAGGGGCATCGGCTGTTATTACCGAGCTTTCATTGATAACGCGAAATTATATTCTCGCGCGAAATATCGGGCCGTATGGTTTGATTTTTACTTCGGCGGCATTGGAGAGTTTAATACTCGGCGGCGTCTCGAGAGCGGGCTTGACGACGCGTAACGTAATATTTGGAAATAAATTTCAATATTGTTGTCGATTATATATCGAGCGCTAGAGCGATAAATTAATCAAGGAATGTGGACTGTTATCGCAGCTCTTTCTGAGAGTTGTGGTAATACGCCCGGCTGTACTATGCTCTCCGTATAATCCGCGCTTTGCCCGCGATATATCTGAAATGTGGTCCTGCTCATGCGGCACGTTTTTCGTACGAGCCCAAGTGTCAAATATCTGGATTTGGCAAATTTATTACGAGGCAATATTAAAATATTATAATTTATCTGTAATTAATATCTCGGCTTAAGCAAGTTATTTACGACGGAAAATTTATTGATGGAAATCGATCGAATCTCGTTAAAAAATTGCACGTTTCGGGGGCGCGGTTTGAATTACCCGTCTTGATACACACGAAACGAGTCGTTCTCGAGAGAAAGATGGGGGGAGGGGCGAAAGGGTAAGGTAACGAGCGCTACACGAGCGAATAATTACAAAGGATGCGATAAAATTTACGCCTATTAAGCAAGTGCAATTAAGCTGAAGCTCGATGTACAAGCATTATAATATTGATGGGCTTTGAAGCGCATTGTGAACGCGCGCGTACGGGGGCTTGCGAAATTTCAAGAATGCGCCCAGGCTAAAGACGACGCGCTAGGGTGCTGTTGTGAAAAAAAAAATAAGAAAGCCGATGGGGGCTCCATTAACAAAAATCCTCCGGACTCTTTTTTTTTTGCTCGTGAGAGAAAGAGAGAGAGTAAATCGCGACTGCAACAGTCGAGTGGTTCCGCGAAAGTTGCGATTCCGCTTTTCGAGATAGCTCTGGGGGCCCCGGTTTCGTTCGAGGCGAGAAAAAAGGACGCGTTGAAAAGGAGCACGAGTGTGTTTACCTGTTCTTTTTTTCTTTCTCGCCTTTAAAGAATTGTCTCGATTCGTCGTTAAATGTCGCCCGGGTAAGCGAGGGGGGGGGGAGTGCCTACCCGAATTTCGACGGGGGCGCATTTTTACGCGATCGTTTTACGCTCATTGCCGTATGTTTTGACGCTTGCTGCGTTAAATTAATTTTACGAATAATTTAACATTCCGATTACCCTTTGCCCGTCTTTTCTTTCGCGTAAATATTCCTCTTTAGCGTCCGTCGTCGCGAAAAGTTGGGGGGTAAAAAAAAAGGAAGAAAGAATACCGAGAGCTTAAATACCAAAGGGTCCGGAGACCCTTACAGCATCCAAATATATCCACCATTCCTTGCTCTCTCTCTCTCTCTCTCTCTCTTTCTCTCTCTCTCTCTCTCTCTTTCGAGTTTCCTCGGAGCCGAAATATCGGTGCAAGAAACGCGTCGGCTTATCTCTCGGGCATCGGGGACCCGTTTGCGCGGACGGTGACTCCTCCTTTTTTCGGGAGCGCACACGCAGCCTTGAGCCAAAACCGGAGAATGAGAAGTAGAGTGGGAGAGAGGAGGGGCTGAGAAATCGAGACCCATAAATTGACACAATCGATCGGCTAATTTGCATTCGGGTGCACGCGCGAAGGAAAGAGAGGAAGAGAGGGAGAGACAGAGAGAGTCTCATAAAACGGGCCTCGCGCCTCTCGACTTTTGTTTCTCTCTCTCTCTCTCCTTTCGTTGCATCAGCCGCTCGTTTGTCATCTCTTTGTTCAGCGATCGCGGGGACCTAATTGTTTGGCTTTTCGCGAGAGATAAGCTGCTGCCGCTGCGGTCGTTTGGACACACCCTATTACGTATTCTCCGTGGTAATGCACTTTTACCAAAGGCTCTTTAACTAAAAATTTCTCCGCGGCATTTAACCTATACAGCATGTGTGTACTTTGGAACATTTTTGGCAAAAGCTGAGGCTCTTTTAAAAGTAACCATTAATACGGCGGCCTATTGGCTAAGCTATTCGCGCTGCTGGACATTTTCTTGGCAAAGATAAGTCGGACGTTAAAAAGTTTTTTCCAACGCCGATGTTGAAATTTTGCTGAGACTACGATAGAGAGCTATGTATATATACACATACTTGCATTAAGAAAGTTGATGCTGCCGGGTTTAAAAAGGAACTACAGTTCGAGTAACGATAACGACGAACAAGCCGTTTTATTATTTTGATTTTTCGTTGTAACGACGAGCCGCCGCGTGATTATACAGTATCGAACGAGACCCCGAGGATTATACGGTATACTGAGAGAGTTTCTTTTAAACTGCCGGGCTTAATGAATTTGAGTATTAATTAGCGAATTTTTTCGCGTCGTATTTTTTCCTCTCCCCGGGGTCAATTATCACTTTCGACGAGGTTTTACATGAAATCGCATACGTTTCATTAAAGTGCGGGGTATAAAGGCCCTGCTCGAAGCTTTTAACGTGTGCGCGACGACGCCGATTACAGCATACATAAAATACCAAATAATCCAGTGACCGAAAAAAAAATAACGAGTCTCGCCGTTCCGATTATTCAACGCATCTCTACGCTCTCGATTTAAAAATTGCAGATTTCCCCGGGAGAGAGAGGGAGGGAGGGGGGAACAAAGCTCTGGCGATCAAGTCATTTGCGCGGGGGAACCGATAAATCCAAGAAGCAACGGCGCAGTATCATATTCCGAAAAATTCGCAGGCCAATAAATTGCTCGGGGGTCGAGACGCGGGGCCTGGCGATGATAAAAGAGCCCAGGCAGCAGCGAGAAGACGCCGAAAGCTTGGAGGAGCGCTGGTGGTGCTGGTGGTAGTAGTAGTAGCGCCGAAAAAGGGAAGGCCGCGGCTGTAATACGTCCCGAGGCGAGCCGCGGCAGGCGTTCAACGCGACGCTTTCGATGCAGCCCCGAACAGTCTCGCCGCCCGCGTAATTGCGCCGTCATTATATTCGGCAATGGGGGCCTCGATGATTTACGCTCGCGCGCGTGTGTACGTGTACACGTGCACGCCCGTGTAGGCGGCTGTTTTTATATAGCGGCCGCGACCGGTTGAATAATGCCCATCGAGATAGCGGCGGAGCTGCCCTGCTGATTCGACCTCTCAGCGCAAACACACGTATACGCACACGCGCGCAACTTTCTCGGGACGAGTTTCGGTGCATCGGAGAAGGAAAGTTGGACGGAAGTGAAGAAGCACGCTCGGATGCTAAGAGTAGCTTGTCTAGTGCAAGTGGCAAACTCGTGACTTGCCGATCTTTCTCTCTCTATCGGTATGGGTGAGTATAATCGCGACTATCCCGAGGCTATATACACGTGCCCGCACGTGTATTAATCTATTAGCCCGATGATGTTTATCGACCTCGGCGTAAGAGTCCACTAGACTTTCAGAAAGAGCGAAAGAGCCTGGCGGATGGACGGAAGCGAGGGACTATAGGCGGGAGTGAGGCCTTGAGAGGCGCAGATTCATCCTCGGCTTCCGCGATAGAGCTGTGTCAACACACTCGAGCCCAGAGCTTTATTTACGCGGAAGCAGACAAGGAGAAAAAAAAACATTGCCTGGAGCGTGACGCAAAGATTTTGCTGCTTTTTTTTGCTCTTTACTGGAGCGAGGCTGCGTTCCTCTATACCTTAATTTAGAGAGAAATGAAAAGTAAGAGCGTAAGAGATGGCGCGACAATCGATGCTAGCGGTGCGCGCGAAACCCCGTCGATAGATTTCCAGTTGCACATAAACTTTGCTTAAGATGTAAGGCGAAAGCCACGTGCCATACTGTCCTAGACTCGCCTGCGGAAACATAATTAAGTCATATATATCGAGTATTACGAAAAGTCGGGTAATTACTTAATAATAATTGAAAAGCCGGAGCGCTACCGTCGGCCGCCGCCGCGCCGGACTTATACTAGTTCTCTCTCTCTCTCTCTCTCTCTCTCTCTCTCTCTCTCGCGCAAATGCTAAGCAATCGGAACTCTCCTCGCGCTAATCCTGCATGGCGGTGAAAAACATTGCGTGCGGAACGTTAGTCACGGCGTTTACGGGCGACGCTTTTTGCCGCGCTAACCTTTTTGCCGCTATCTCGGTCTAAATACACTTTAATTATGCATTCGAGAAGTGCCGCGTTTTTTTATTCTCTCTCACTTTTCAATTTTTCTCTTTTCGATGATGTTTCTTTTTCTTTTTTATTATTCTGACGTTTTATCAATAAACGAGAAAACTTTTTTGATTTCGTTATCGACAATGTTATTGGTATTTAAAAAACAATGAAAAAAATAAGCTGAATATTAAATTTACGAGTAGGAAGTACGAGAGAGAGAGAGAGAGAGAGCAGCTGCTATTTAGCGTATGTAGGATCGACGACGCGACGTGGTTTATCGTTGAAAGTAAGTCCAGTTTAATTGCCCCCTTTTTATATCATCATTATACCCCTTTTCTTCGCCCCAGTCACTCTTCCTCTACTCGGGCCAATTGGCCACAACGAGTAGCGGCGCTTTGATTTCGCCTGGGCAGAAGTCTCCCGTCCGTTAAGAAACGATAAATCCGTCGAGGACGGATAATCGGCCCTGGGTTTCGGCCCGAGGAGCTCTATACATGCGCGAAGGGCCAAACTATTCCACCGAAAGCTTTCTCTCCGCCCCCCCTTGCGCGCGTTTTTTTCTCAGCGTCATATATATACCTCCTGCGGACAGACACTCTCGCGGCTGGACTCGTAAAGCAGGCCATTTTATCGCTTCATCGGTGTCACTCTCTTGCGAAAGTCCACAATGCCGCGCGCATATATCCGTTATGCGCCACTTGCTTGTAATTTTCTTCCCCTTTTTTTCTGCGGTTAACACTCCGGCTACGCGCCGGTAAGCCGAGAGAGAGAGAGCCTCCCCCCTTCCCTCCTACCACCACGCGCTAATTGATTACGCCGCGTCGACTCGATAATACCTCTCACGCGTGTGCAATATTAATTTGCCGCATTAACCTCTGGGCCGGCGCGCGATTCAAACGGTACGGAGCGAGAGAGGACACTTTTGTGCCTCGCCGGTATAAATTTAATTAACGCCGGAAAATTTTTTTTTCCTTTTTTTTCATTAGCCGTCGATGAATTTATCGCTCGCTTAAAAGTTTCGAGAGATGTGTCTTTATACCCTTCTTTTTATTAGCGCCAAGAGAATTTTGTCAGCGTATCGGGAGAAAAAATCGCGCGAAACGGCCGCTTGAGGAATATTCGAGAAATTATAATCCGAGCGCGCAAGCCGGGAGAACGACAAGAGTCGCGAGCTTGTTGAAACACTGGGAGGGACATTAGCCATGCGCGAGTCAATTTTCGCACAATAGAAGCTGGTACCTCGCGCATAATCGAGGCTCGCGGCGCGGCAAAACAAGGAAAGTTAAAAAAAAAAGAAAAGAATCGAGGGGGGGCGGGGAGAGGTGCACACTTCGTTAGGCGCCCGCCTCGCCGTCATCGGATTTGAATTTCCGATCGACCGGCTGTACGCTGAGAGAGAGAAAGAGAGAGAGAACTAAGCGCGAATAAAGCAAAACGATATTAATATGTTATGCAGGCCGATTATGTCACGATATTAGTCGGCCGATACCGGCGGCCCCGCCGCCGCTGCTGCTGCTTAAAGGGGGGAACTTTGGGTGTGGCCACGAGCCGTTCGAATTCCAGCGTGGCGCGCTCCTTTTATCACCCTATATATACCGAGAGTGCCGAGGCCGAGAGAGCCGCCGTGGCCGCGGCCGAGCGATTGACAATGAAATTGCCGCGGCCTTCTTGCCGTGGCGCGATATGCACTGGATTTAAGTTCGCTAACGAACAAAGCTACGGATAAGTGCTCGGGTGAAATTTGACGATATACTGCTCTTGTGCTTCGCTTTAAAGTCATTTCGCGTTTCAATTATATATTTTGTTGGAGAATGTTGTATTCGGCTTGTTCTGCCTTATAGGCGAGTTGAGTATTAATAGATTGAACGAGAATATTTGTATCAGTATCGTTACTCTGATAATACAATATTACTCACCAGTAAATAATGTTTACAATCATCGAAGGTCATGCATCATAACTGAATTATAAAGTTTCGTACATACCTGAAATTCAAACAACGTAAATTATTATCTAATTAAATTAATGATTTATTATTTAATAGTCACGTTGCAATACAAATTAATTTGTTTTAACGATTACACAAATATTAAGTTTTTAATTAAAAGCAATTAAACTTATGAAATATTAAGTGCGTTTAATTAAAAAATCATGAACATAAAAATTTTAAGCTAAACTGGTCCACAAACAAAAAGTGCGTTCGATGTCATAAACTTAATGCCTCAAATAAAATCAATTTATATTTATCGTACTAAATCCCAACACTTGGTACACATTGGGCAAACCCGGATGTGCACATGCAAGTACGCGACAATAGTGATAAGAGAGTAACAGTCATCTCCTCGTACCAGAGAAAAAAAGAAATCTTAAAACAGCGGATAAGTTACATGCAGCACGATTATCGAGACCAACGATAATTCTCGTGACGTCAAGTTTGTAATGCAACAAATATGCGTATTATCGTCGACTTAACTTTACATAATTGCACGATAGAAAAGCAAAATTACGCATGTCGCCCCCCTGCAACTACACAATTTTCAAGCCCTCAGTAACGCCCGAATAATTTCTCGTTAAAGATTATTAGCCGCGGGTTATAAGCCGGGGCGCATTGGGACTAAAAACCGTAATTATAAGCAGTTCTCAATAAGCACAGGTGCGCGCGCTTACGCGCTCACAGCGCTCGTTCGTCGTTTTTTGCGCTAAATCGTACATCACAGGCAGATGTTGCCGCGCGCCCCGTATTTCTAGAAATATTTCCAGTGTTGTTGCGCCCATACATAAGCGAAAAGAAGAAGAAGCAGGAGCAGCCTCATGAATGCCGCCTTAATTATCCGCGAACCGGCTTATCTCAAAACTCGAGCTTTCAAACTTAATCCGCAGCGCTTTTTCAGCCCAGCCCCCCAGCGCAATTCAATGAGCATGTAAGGCCTGCATTTTTCTTACCGAGCCCTGCATCGCGACATTTTTCCCGAACCAGGCCTGGAACACACAGCAACGCCACCGTCGTGTATGTATACAACCACGTTTTTCCAGCAGACGCAAGCCCGGCTGCTTCTCTGAAAACTAGGAGTCGCATATACGCGGCGGCTTATCGACTCATCTCCTCGATTTCCCCCTCCCTCACCCACCGCCACAGCCTCTCTCGCGACGCGATCGCTCTTTTCTCCGTCTAATGTGTTTTTTCCCCTCCCCCTTTTTCTCGCCGGCGCTATTTATCGTTCGCCGCCTAGCGCGCTTATGCGATATCCATTGGCTTTTTACGACTTTTCAATGCGTCCTCGCCGCACTGCCGATGCCGCGCATACGCGCACAGTGTGTGTATGTGTGCGTGTGTGTGTGTTTCCGCCGATTCAGCAATTTTTCACTTTGAAATACGCTGTATTCCTTGTGTAATAATCGGATGTCTAAGGGGTTAATTAAACCGATTGACTAGTAAATAATAAGGATATTCTAGAAATATTGACAAATATTTGATTAAGTGAATGTATAAGATTTACAATGTATTATTTTTATTTTCTGAATTGTAAATCTTCAATATTCTAATAATTTGTTTTATTTACTTTTCATTTATTTTTTATAATTATAAAAATAAAATAATCTTTAATTAATATGTAAATTTTAATTGAAAACTCTCATTTGATGGTTAAGTTGTTTAGATATTTGAGTATTTATATTTATGCTTGTAATGAAATACAAACAATCTTCAACGTTACAAAGCTCAATATTTCCATAGTCGAGTTATTAACGAGTTGGTACACAGACACAAGGAGTATAAATTTTCCCAGACAAACCAATAAAGTAATTCATTCGTTTACTGGATTCCAAATTTACAATATTTCCCAGACTCGTTATTGCGGAGGAAAAAAAACAATGGCTCGCAAACTTTCTCGATAAATTCATTTGGTCTCACTTTTCAAAATGACGAAAAAGAGATAGTTGAATTTCACGACTTTACATTACGCTAGCGCGCAACCGACACTTGTGTATATTTATATCAATTCTCGCGCACGCACACATCAGCAACGCGCGTATTTAGAAATATTACGACACGAAGAAAATTACGAACTAATGTGAGAGACCTTCGCTAACTTTTCAGTCGTATATCTACTGATTTTATCGATTTCGAAAATTTATTCTTGAACAACACGTTAAGTAATTTTAAAGGCTTCTTTTTTTTCTTTCAAAAGCATTATAAGAATTTTTCAATTTCAATTTGCGAGTAATCGTTCCAATAGATATAGAATTTATTTAATTCCAAGATCATTGAAAATACGAGATATACACATTCACGCCGTCTTAACATTTGAGCATTTTCCCGTGTATTTTCCCTAATAATAATTCGGTACATCAGGGCTCGGTATTATCATGACGCGCTTCTCAGTGAGCAGTCGGCGTCAAGCGCACTGATAGACTTCTAGTATATAAATAATTCGTATGCATTCGCCTCTCGTGGCTATTGCGTAAAGCTCACGCTTTTTTTATCCTTCCACAAACTCAATACGACAAGCGCGTAAGAAAGAGATGGGAGGCTCTAGTCAATGGCGTCGATAAGTGACAAGATAAAAGTAATTGAGAGTTTATTGAATGAAAAAGTTGCAAAATTTTCTGTCGCCAATACCAGTTTATTCATGCTCGAGCGAGAGCGTTTAAATAATGAGTTTGAGACGTTCGACGCGAATTGTGTGCAAAAACGACGCTTTAATCGGCTGCATATTCGTTGACAATTTATTTTTATAATTAGATAATTTTAAACGTTGATCCAACGGCCTTTTTAGCCTCGCAAATGAATAATAGAAATGCAAAAATTAAAGTGATTAAACTAAAAAATGTAAGTGAACATCATTGTTCCACGCATCCGCGGAAAAGCGCAAGTTGTACCAACAATAACCCGTTTTTCGTATTAGCGGGCGTGTCCAGGCCTGGAGCAGCTGTAATTTTCAAGCGCGCGTTACGTAAGCTCCCGCGCGCACGTGTGTGTACGCGCACAACTATCTCTAAGTCTAAGAAATAATCGTATGGGTTAAGTAATACCGTAATTTATTAACAGATGCACACTCGTTTATTTATTTGATAGTGTGTAGCGCCGCTTTTTTCTCTATCTCTCTCTCTCCCTGCACATTGACAAGACTTTTCACCAACGCTTATCGGTTTATCTTCTAATCGCGAGATAAATTATTCAAATCGATTAGATTTCACTTCTTCGGATATTTCAAACGACTTGGAAAACAAACAATATGGCGATAAACCGATAGTTTATATGACAAAATGAACAACTTTATAATTTCACGAACATTGTACGGGCGTGTGATGACACATATACACGTACACGTTTGTTATTAAATGCACTACAAGCGGCGAACGAGCATATCGCGTATCCAAATAAGTACACACAAATCATTTTACACGTGCTCATTCACACCTTGCCCCGTTTGTGGAGATGCAAAAAAATTCCATTCAGAAATTCTCGCAACCTGGTAAAAATGCCTGGCAGAACACGAGCACGAGCAGCCGTGCAATTATGATTTAGCGCGCGCGACCACGCGCTCGCCCCAGTAATAATGCGCTCGCTTATAGGGAAAATCGCTGAGTCGATCGACTTTCGCCGGTCTCTTTTGTCTCGCGACTCGCCCGACTCTGTTTTTTTCTCCGCGGAAGCTATAGCCGCACACTCGCCACTAGTGCGGTTATGTGTTAATTAAGCGAGCTCGGCCTAACAAAGATCGATCGATCCACGCGCTGCGGGCATTGCTATCTCGGCTCATTTGAATAGAAGAATTTTTCTCTCTTAGGCTCACTTCGTCATCGAGCTCTCCTTTGATTTTGATAATTAACCGAGCACGTGCAAGCTTGATTTACCGGTAGGATAAAAGGCGATATACCGGCCGATTGTCATGTTTTGATACAAAGTGAAACCGGTGAACGATAAGTAGCCCACTAACGCACGATTTTTCAGGCTCGAATAAATCGCCCTCTCTCTCGCGCGCGCGCGAGCGCTGGAACTTTTTAAACCGGCTGCACTTCCACGTATAGCGAGCAAATATAAAAATTAATAAATCTCGATCAATACGGAAATTAAAGGAGCCCAGCTGGGCGGCCGTATAAATCTCGGGAATCGGGCCAATAAAAACGCCGAGGCGACAGCGTCGCACGAACAGTCCGGCCCCGACGTGCTTTATGCAAAAATTAAACCCGGCCGCATTAACTTGGCGGGCAAAAGGCCCCTACCCCCCTCCTTTTTTCTCCTGCTACCCACAAAACGACTTTCCCTCGTAAGCCATCCGAAAATTCATTGGCTCGGGCTCGCGACGCGAATAAATTTCGTCCGGACGAGGAGAGTCGCACTTTATTGTGTCGCTCGTTATATACGGCACCTGGAGAAGGGGTTGCGCGTATCGACGAACCTGGATTTTCTTTTGGTCGGTCCCCCGAAACTCGTTAAAGACCCCGGAGCTCAATTGATGCCCTTGCCTCGTTGTCTTTGATTTTTTTTATGGCTCGGTATAACGATAAAACAATCAGTGCCCGCGTGGACGGATTCAAAGGCGGAGCCGACTAATGAGCAGTTTATGTTTTATTTGTATGGGACATTTCGCGCTGCATATGGATTAATGACGGGGAGATTGTGCTGCTGGTGAATTAAGCGACGGGCGATCAGATATATTAATGGGCAACAAGCTCACGTGACGCAGATACAGCGCTTTTAATTTCGATGATAAGCCGAGCGCTACTGTTGATTATTACGCAAGCGCACATACTTGTAAAATATATTTGCAGTTATTTTTAACCAGTATATTTAGTCTTTATGGATTAACTGGGCGCCGAAGGGACATTGTGAGCGAGAGTAAATGGGACGATTCCAAAGTGCTTTTGCGAAAAGCTAGTGAAGTTCTCTCAGTTAATGTCCATTAGTTTACCACAACCTTTTCCTCTCCACGTGGACGTTTACTCGCATCCACGCGAATTTCACTGATTGCACTCGACTTGCTATTCCAGCAGATGTGTGTTCGCTATTGTGGACACGCCATGTGAAGAGTTGAAAGAGCAACAACGAGTGCACTTGAAATAAATGAGAGCAACGTTTTAAAGTTGAATTAAATTTTGGAGAGCGTTTTAATTATTTGCCGCACGCAAAACTGTAGAAGTAAATGTTGTAATAGTGCTGAAGTTTATTTTATAAAGAGCAAAATAATTTCATACTCTCTACATCGAAATATACTTATACGCGCGTTTCCAAAACAATAGAAGTAATCTTTAAAGTAGAAAGCGTGAAAGTTAGCAATTTATCCTTGAGACTTCAGAAATAATGAAAAAATTACAAAGTGAAAGATACATCGATTTACACGACTTCATAATCCAGCTGACTTTGCCGCGTACGTGCATCGATCGAACAAAAAAGTTTTTAATTCAAATTTGAATAACTGCCTAGCAATCAATACGCATGAAATAACTAAAAATTGCATAAAAAAGTCTTCAGCTCGCAGATAATCAACAACCTCGAAAAAAAAAATTTCAATTACTAACACAAAAAGTTGAATAAACTATTAACGTCGAAAAAAAAGCAACATTTATTACGAACAGCCTACTCTGATCCTCAAACTGTGATTCTAGGTAGACGATACGGAATTGCCGGGCGACAAGTAGAGCTCCGCGAAAACGCGCGAACGACAGCATCGTCAACGCAAACGAGTTGGCTCCCTCGTACGGGCATCCATCAAGCGTCATCCGGCGAATGCAAAGCCAGGAGGCCGGTGGTAGGCACATGCGTCGTGGGGCTTACGCGCTTGTTGCGCAATCCCTCTCGTCCAGGGGCCTATGCAAAATGCGCTCCTGCTGCGCAGAAGAATATAATTTCATGCGCGCGCATACACCCCGTTGCCCCCTCCCCCTTTACTGCCAACGTATACTTGCTGTGCACGCGCGCTCGACTTTCAATTCGCGGAATGCCGGTAAAGGGAGAGCTTTTCTCGTGGTAGCAGTAAAGAAAGAAAAAAAAAGGCGGAGCAAAATAAAAAGTGAAAAAGTCGAGCGACAGATTCCGCAATTTATTTTCTAGAGGCCGCGCTTCGATCTCTTTGGGGCCTTAGTCGCGCGATGAATAATACGCGCGCTCTCCAGAAGCGGGCCGCTACGAGAGTTTGATGGATGCCGAGAGGTATATACACTGATAGAAAAAATTCGTTACGTCAAATGCCAGGCGGTTATTATAACTGCCTGGGAGTTTGAATACGGCGAACTGCCTACGCAAGTGAACC